>CAUYON010127058.1:0-12445 GCA_963573935.1 Arctocebus calabarensis | reverse complement strand
ATCAGAGAAATGCAAATCAAAACTACTTTGAGATATCATCTAACTCCAGTAAGATTAGCCCACATAACAAAATCCCAAAACCAGAGATGTTGGCGTGGATGTGGAGAAAGGGAAACACTTCTACACTCTTGGTGGGAATGTAAACTAATACATTCCTTTTGTAAAGATATTTGGAGAATACTTAGAGATCTAAAAATAGATCTGCCATTCGATCCTATAATTCCTTTATTGGGTATATATCCTCAAGACCAAAAATCACATCATAATAAAGATGTTTGTACCAGAATGTTTATTACAGCCCAATTCATAATTGCTAAGTCGTGGAAGAAGCCCAAATGCCCATTGACCCACGAATGGATTAATAAATTGTGGTACATGTATACCATGGAATACTATGCAGCCTTAAAGAAAGATGGAGGCTTTACCTCTTTTGTGTTTACATGGATGGAGTTGGAACATATTCTTCTTAGCAAAGTATCTCAAGAATGGAAGAAAAGTATCCAATGTACTTAGCCCTAATATGAAGCTAATTTATAGCTTTCATATGAAGGCTAAAACCCAATTATAGCACAAGAATACAGGGAAAAGGGAAAGGGAGGGGAGGGGAGAGAGGAGGATGGGTGGAGGGAGGGCAATTAGTGGGATCACACCTACGGTGCATCTTAGCAGGGTACTAGTGAAACTTATTAAATGTAGAGTATCAATGTCATTATATAGTGATCAAGAAAATGCCATGAAGGCTATCTCTAACAGTATGATCAAAATATTCCTGATTGTATATGAAGCACATTCTGCCCTATGATTGCACCAATGTACACAATTATGGTTTAATAAAATTATTTAAGAAATTAATAAATGAAAAATAAATATCATGATCAAGTAGGCTTCATCGAAGGTATGCAAGCCTGTTTAACATACCCAAATACATAAATGTAATTCACCATGTCAAAAGACCAAAAAAAAAAGACCATCTCAACAGATGCAGAGAAAGCATTCAACAAAATTCAGCATGCTTTTCTGACAAAAACACTTAAGAAAATAGGTATAGATGAGACAGTCCTTAAACTGATAGAAGCCATCTACAACAAACCCACAGCCAATATTATAATGAATGGAGTAAAACTGAAAGCATTTCCACTCAGAACTGGAACCAGATAGAGATGTCCACTATCACCACTACTATTCAGCATAGTGCTGGAAGTTCTAGCTAGTGCAATCAGGGAAGAGAAAGAGATCAATGGTATTCAAATGAGGACAGAGGAGGTCAAACTCTTGCTGTTTTCTGATGATATGATTTTGTAGTTAGAAAAACCCCAGATATTTAACCAGAAAATTCCTGGAAGTAATCAGGAAATACAGTAATGTCTTGGGATATAAAACCAGTATCTACAAATCAGTAGCCATTGTATATGCCAGTAACAATGACAGCAAGAAGCAAATCAAGGACACAAATACACTGCACAGTATCTTCAAAGAAAATTAAATACCCAGGAATATATCTCACAAAGGAGTGAAGAATCTCTACAAAGAGAGTTATGAAACACTCAGAAAAGAAATAGCGGAAGACATTAACAAATGAAACAACATACCATGCTTGTGGCTGGGAAGAATCAACATTGTTAAAATGTCTGTACTACCCAAAGCAATCTACAGATTTAACACAATCCCCATTAAAATATCAACATCATACCTTGAAGAACTCAAAAAAATAGTTATTTGTTTTGTATGGAACCATTAAAAAACCCCATCTAACCAATGTAATTCTTAGCAATAAAAACAAATCCAGAAGCATTACATTATCATACTTCAGGTAATATTACAACTCCACAGTGATCAAAACAGCATGGTATTGGCACAAAATAGAGACATATATTTATGGGACCAAAGAGAAAACCTGGAGATGAAACCAGCTTCATATTGCCATCTGATTTTCAATACACCAAACAAAATCATACACTGGAGAAAAGAATCCCTAGTCAATAAATGATTCTGAGAGAACTGGATAATCACATGTAAAAGACTAAAACTGGGCCTGCACCGCTTACAAAAATTGACTCATGATGGATAAAAGATTTAAATCTAAGATGCAAAATGATAAAAATCCCTAGAAGAAAGATTGGGAAAAATCTTTGATGATATTGGCCTGGGGAAAGATTTTATGAAGAAGATTCCATTGTCAATATCAACAACAGATATAAATAAATGGGACTTAATTAAGCTAAAAGCTCTGCACAGCTAAAGATACAACATGAATTTGCTGAAGGGCTGATAATCAGAATCTACAGAGAACTCAAATTAATCAACAAAAAGAGCTAACAATCCCATTTATCATCAGACAAGAAACATGAACATAACCTTCTCTGAGGAAGATAAACAAATGGCCAACAAACATGAAAAATGTTCATCATCCCTAATCATCAGAGAAATGCAAATCAAAATCACCTTGAGATATCATACCTAACCACAATGAGAATAACCCACATCACAAAGTCCAAAAGCTGCAGATGCTGGTATGGATGTGGAGGAAAGAGAACACCTTAACATTGTTTGTAGGATTGCAAACTAATATAGCCTCTTTGGAAAGAAGTATGGAGAATCATCGAAGAGCTAAAAGAAGATGTTCCATTTGATCCCATAATCCCATTACTAGGTATCCAACCAGAAGAAAAAAAAAATCATTTTACCATAAGGAAATTTGTATTACAATGTTTATTGCAACTCAATTCACAGTCACAAAGATGTAGAATCAACCCACATGCCCATCAACACATGAATGGATTAATAAACTGTGTTATATGTATACTAAGGAATACTATGCAGTCATAAAAAGGTGGTAAATTTACATCTTTTGTGTCAACCTGGATGGAGCTGGAGAATATTCTCCTTAATAAAGTATCATAAGAATATAAAATCAAGTATCCAATGTACTCAATACTAACATGAAACCAATAGATGAATAACTACATTCCTACACAAGAGAAAAACAAAAATTCAAATGGTAGGGGAAAAGGGAAGTGAAGAAGGAAGGAGAGAGGAAGGTGCCTTTGTGTACTCTCACCTAACAGGCACAATGTAAGGGTATATGGCACACCTCCAAGATGAAAGGCTCAACTACAACTTGGACTTTAACCTAACAAATGTAAGCAATGTAACCTCATCATTTGTACCCACATATTAATCTAAAAGTTTTTAAGTTAAAAAAAAATCTATAGTATTCAGAGTGAACTGAAACTGCCATACAAAGTATATGCAAAGGTCAACAAATTTTTTAACTAAATAAGGGAAGAGATAAAGGTTAGTCCTAAGAGTAATCATCAGTTATTGAAAAATGCCTTTCCTATTGCCTTGATTCTGTTTGCTACTGAAAGCAAAATTCAAAACAATGGATAGAAATTGTAGGGTGGCAACTATAAATCCAGTTTGAGGAAAATGTCTCCAGTAGTTAGAATTATCCAAAATCAGAGCCACTTTCTCACAGAATTGAGATCATTATCTTTAGTGATCACCTATTTTTGAATAGTTATGTATATCGCATGTTGTCAGAGAGTCTTTCTACTACAGGTAAAAATAATAGACTATAAATAAGTGCACTAAAATTTCTCCAATCTTTCCCCCTCTCCTCCCATGTGTCTTCTCTCTCTCTCTCTCTCTCTCTCTCCCTTCTCTTCTCTCCTCTCTTCCCCCATTTCTCTCTCTCTCTCCCCTCCTCCTCTTCCCCTGCCAATAAAGACCTTTCATACAAAAAAAAAAATTTCTCCAATCTGATTCTTGATTCCAAGTAGAAGCTTAATACGACCATAAACATTATTAGAAAAATTTCAAACCAATATTTCCCAAAGTATGGTTTTAGAAAGTACTAGGATTCATACGTTGTAAAAGAGTTCTAGGAACTCAAAAAAATTGGGAAACTCTGGATTAAGCCAAGTTAAATGGACTTTTTGCTACACTATTTCTGTGACTTTAATGGGTCAAAATATTCATGAAATGGGCAATGCCTATGGCTTCAAGTAGCAGGGTGCTGGCCCCATATACCAGAGGTGGTGGGTTCAAACCCAGTCCCAGCCAAAAAGTGCAAAAAATAATAATAATTATAAAATTTAAAATATATATATTCATGATAATGTCTATGTGCACTGATAATCATACAAATAAAAAAAATGTTTTACCTGTTCCATGTTTGCATGACAAGTGTTATAGAATGCTTTCAGGAAAACTTTGGCCTAACTAATTCTACTCTTTTTTTTTTTTCTTAGAGACAGTCTCACTTTGTCACCCTCAGTAAAGTGCTGTGCCATCACAGCTCACAGCAACCTCCAGTTCTTGGGTGTAAGCGATTCTCTTGCCTCATAGTCCCAAGTAGCTGGGACTACAGGCACCTGCCACAATGCCTGGCCATTTTTTTGTTGTTTTTGCAGTTTGGCTGGGGACGAGTTCGAACCTGCTACCCTCAGTATATGGGGCCAGCGCCCTACTCACTGAGCCACAGGTGCCACCCAAATTCTACTCTTAATGATCTCAAAAACAATTCAATATCTTCATTCTATGTGAAACCTCAAAAGAATTGAGTTGTTCATATAACTTTTCTTAATGATGAAATCATGAAAAACAATCATAACTATTCACAAAATTCTTTGATAGGGTATCACTTCCTTTTTCATAGATAAAGTATCACTTTTGTACTGTACATAATTACAAGAGGCAACCGATCTAGTCCATGCTCAGGCTCTGACCAGACACCAGCAAGTGTGGGAGAGGATGGTTGGAATGAAGAACACATTCTGACATACTTAGTTTAACAACCTGTGGTAGGTCCATAAACTTGGCTAAATACTTTTAAAAGCTATTTGTAGTTAAAGTTATTCTAACTGTTAGGGTACTAATTTCTGAAAGTTTTTTTCTAAAAATCTTTGTCTGAGTTACTTAATAAATTCAGTATGCCTCAGTTTCTCATATATAAAATAGAATCATAATCATAGAGCTCTTCTGAGGATTAAAGAAAATAATGCAGCCCAGTGGCTAGCACATTATAAAAACCCAATCAATATTAACTATAATTTTTATTGAAAAATTTAGTAGTTTTATTTGCTCTACAATATCTTCTTACTTCATTTGAATGGCATTAGCTGTTTAAATTACCTACTACTGGCTTCTAGTGGAAACCCAATTAAAATGGTAGTGAAGGTGGTAGTGTTTTTCATATACAGTTACCTAATTAATTACAGATGGTGGCAATTGCACCTTACAGAAGCTCTTCATTCTTTCCTGTCTCAACAAAACCAGAGTCTGAAACATAGGAATTATTGGGTCACTGGAACGAGGAATTACCTAGCCCTTAATCTTTCATACCCATTTATTGTTTACAGCATTTATTAGTCTATATTTACATATGATAAAAATGGATCTCAGAGGGTGGCACCTGTGGCTCAGCGAGTAGGGCGCCCACCCCATATACCAAGGACCGCAGGTTCAAACCCGGCCCCGGCCGAACTGCATCAAAAATTAGCTGGGCGCTGTGGCGGGTGCCTGTAGTCCCAGCTACTTGGAAGGCTGAGGCAAGAGAATCGCTTAAACCCAAGAGCTGGAGGTTGCTGTGAGCTGTGACTCCACAGCACTCTACCGAGGGCAATAAAGTGAGACTCTGTCTCCACAAAAAAAAAAATGGATCTCAGAAATGTTCAGGAATTTGTCTAAAGTTATTCAACAAACCAATAACCAAGTAGCAAAAAACTTTACCCAATTATCTGACCTAAAAATCCACTAATAAACAGCTGCTGGTGATGAAAATTAATATCCTTCCTAGAAAGTTATTTAAACTAAAAAAGAATAAAGTATTGATTCCTTTTTTTTTGAGACAGAGCCTGAAGTTGTCACCTTGGATAGAGTACTGTAAGTTCGCAGCTCACAGCAACCTCCAATTCCTAGGCTCAAGAGAGTCTCTTGTCTCTGCCTCCCAAGCAGCTGGAACTACAGGCACCCGCCACAATGCCTGGCCATATTTTTGGTTGCAGCTGTCATTGTTGTTTGGCAGGCCCGGGCTGGATTGGAACCCGCCAGCTCAGGTGCACGTGGCTGGCGCCTTAACCCGTTAAGCCACAGGCGCCAAGCCTTGATTCCTTTTTATACAGTAATAAAACTATCAAAAGAAAAGAAATACGAAAGTACAAAAGAAGGCTCACTCCATTATTAAAATAAGCAACAGTGAATAAAAGAAAGACAAAGAAAGGTTAAGCTTAGCAATTATAGAAAATGATTTTAGAACCTCAATCAGACAACATGATTTATTTAATTGACTAGTGATATTCAAATCACCAGATGTATTTATGGACAGAAGTATGAGTCCTATTTAAAGCAAGGAATACAATAGAAATTCCAAGAGGTTCTTTGTGTCCTTTTCATCTGGGCATTATTAGTGACTTAGTCAAATTAAATAAATTAAAAAAGTAAAAAAGGTTTTAATAAAATTATCTACCTAATAAAAGCTGGATTTGTCTGACAAAATAAGAAACAGGATATCTTGCTAACTTTGTATTCTCCTGGCAAAATATATTCTTACTTACATTAAATACATTTATACATTTTCATAATGGATTACAGCAGACATCTCAGACCGCTTGTAACACGCACTGTTCATCTTGGACCAAGGGAAGCTGGCAAAGTAGCATTCATTCACAACCAGGATAGACTTCCCACTGTCTTAAGCATTAAGGTTTCTCTTTCTCAAATTATTTATATTTATATATTTGTTATAATAATATATATAATATGTTATTATAATATATATTTGTATAATTAAATGTGTACATTTAATTTGTATAAATTTGACATTTAAATAATTATGCCCTATAATTATGACCTATAATTAAATAGTCAAAAGTCTAGAACTTTCTCCTCACCATTTTCTTATCAGTAAGCCATCTTACCTTCAATTCTCCATCAACTTTAAGACTAACTTTGGCTTGCTCCTTTGATTAGTCTTCACAAACCAATCTAGTCAACTTCTGATGATTTAGAAATATGGGTGGGGCCAGGGTGCACTAGGATTAATGAAGTTTCAGACAAGGGAATTAGAAATGAAAACAATGCCAAGGTAAACCAAGCCACTTTTTACTTACAGCTGACACGTGCTGCAAGAGGCACATGACATCGATCATGTCTGCCAGGATGAGGAGTCTGGTAACTGCAGCCAACAAAGCGCGGGCAGCTTGAACCACCGCCTCCCTTTTTGGGAGATAACAGGGATCATCTGTAAATCTCTCAGCTGATACTTTCAGAGATTCACCTGAAAAACACAACCCCAAATAAGTTACACTTTAAGTTTCAACTTTGCCTATTTCAGAATTTATCAGCCAACCTAATTCCAAGTACACTCCATGACTAAGCATCATATTTAAATACTGTCAGTTGATACTAACACATTATCTCTTAATAAACAAGGCAGTTGCTAATTGACATTGGTTTTTGATAAATATTCTGAAATTAAGAAGCATGATACCATTTTCCTGCAAGAAAACTGCAAATCAATTGACTAGAAACATGTACCAAAATTGCTCTCGACTTGTTCCTTTGCTGAATCTCATTTATTGTGAAAGAGTTTATTACTAAGAAGTCCTTCATAAACAATCTTGTTTACAAAAATAAGGTAAATCTTCATTGAGTTACTTTCCAATTCAATAGATATTAGAAACTAGCAGCCTTTAAGATAGTAAGACAGCAGCACTCTAACAAAAATTTAAGATAGGCAGTTTTACTCTAAACTATTGCTATGATGAATAAGCTATATCCTAAATTTAGTCACAGAAATAATAAATTCTGTGCATAAGTGTTAGAAAAACATCATATCCACTATTTTTAAGGTCTTTTCAATTTAAGTAAACTTTATTATAAAAGTAATGTGTAAAGTTCCCAGTTCAAAGTGGTATAAAATGAAAATAAAAAGTCTTCCTGTATTCCATCCCAATAACATAATTAATAAGAAATTGCTGTGGGGCTTGTGTGCCACGGCTGAGATGTGGAGTCCACGCTGCCACCACCAGAGAAGATGGCAGTGAATCGTATACTCCACATCAGTTACCAGTGATAACTTAAGTGGACATGACATGCTGGCCTGGACCAATGGTCTCTGCAGTTGAATCTGACAAAGATGGAACAGTTATGCTCAGGAGCTGCCTATTGTCAGTTTATGGACATGCTGTTCCCTGGCTCCATTGCTTTGAAGAAAGTGAAGTTCCAAGCTAAGCTAGAACACGAATACATCCAGAACTTCAAAATACTACAAGCGGGATTTAAGAGGATGGGTGTTGACAAAATAATTCCTGTGGATAAATTAGTAAAAGGAACGTTTCAGGACAATCTTGAATTGGTTCAGTGGTTCAAGAAGTTTTTGATGCAAACTATGATGGAAAAGACCATGACCCTGTGGCTGCCAGACAAGGTCAAGAAACTGCAGTGGCTCCCTCTCTTGTTGCTCCAGCTCTGAATAAACCAAAGAAACCTCTCAGCTCCAGCAGTGCAGATGATAGTCCCACTGACCACAGCAGAGAAAACATCTCACCGAAGGACTTACTCCCAGCATGAAAGATGTGGCTGCTATTGCTCCACAGAGACCCATTTCAACACAGAGAACTACTTCTATGGCTAAGCCTAGCCCCCGGGGGTGCAAAAGAATCCCAGTGTGGGCAACGGGGATGACGAAGCCATTGATGCAGCAGGTCAACGTATTGAAACTTACTATTGAAGACTTGGAGAAAGAGAAAGATTTCTACTTTGGAAAGCTAAGGAACATTGAATTGATTTGCCAGGAGAATGAAGGAGAAAATGACACTGTGTTGCAGAGGATCGTAGACATTCTCTATGCCACAGATGAAGGCTTTGTGTAGGGGGGCCCCGCAAGAGGAACAGAAAGAGTATTAAGAGCTTGGACCAGCAGAGAGACATCCGAATTCTTCACTCCAAATCATGTGCTTCACTGTAAACTATTCCCTTTTATTATTCTTAGAGGACTCACTGGTTTCTTTTCATAAGCAAAAAGTACCTCTTCTTACAGTGCACTTTGCAGAAGTTTCACCCCTAGGAGAGCAGTATTAACATCCAGTTGTGTTACCTGGGGAACACAGAGGCTGCAGGGGGCTCACCGTGTGGAGGGGTCACACTGATCGCTGGGGAAGGTGTTATGTAATATGCTGAGATGGCAACCTCAGTAGAGAAATGTAAAGACTGAATTGAATTTTAAGCTAATGTGACATCTTGGCACAGATCATTGTAATAAATAAATGCCTTAAGAGTATTTAAAATATGCTTCCATATTTCAAAGTATAAAATAAAACATGACACATTTTATGTGTTTCATTGACATTGTGTCTGGGAAGGAAGGGCCAGACCTCAGACCCTTTGGAAACTGCTGTCACCAGTCTTACAGGGCTGCTTGAATCCTCACAGACCTAGGCTTTGGCCCAACAGGAAAGTTTAAAAGTTGCTCTATAAAGCCATTTGGTGTCACTGAGCAATTGCACCCCTGCTAAAAAAGCAAGAGACATTGTTGCCTTGATGAATAGCGGATGCATTTCAGCCCTGAGATGTTATGAGTTGAAGAGCTCAATTTTCATTGAGCTTTTCTCTGACAAAATGCTATCTTTTCCAATTATCCCTGAGATTTTTATGTATTATGTTTTTGGGGAAATGAGGTGTGTCCTGTTTTTTAATCTAACAACTACTTCTGGGGACTTGCCCACATCTCTGGGATTTGAGTGGGGGTTGTGCCCCCATTTACTGTCTTTTAGGTTTACATTTAACATGTTTCTCTTCTCTGCTCCCCTTGCCCACTGGGGGACTCCTCTTTGACTCCTTAAAATTTGCTGCTTAGAGTTGAAAACACAGCAGGCAGGTGATTATGTTGGAAATTTTTTCTGGACCTCTGGTAAAGGGACTGATCAGTGAAGGACATCATTACCTTGGAATCTACAAGGCTGAGGTGTTTTTGGTATCTGCTGTCCACGGCTCTCCACTGATAGTGGAATACTTTGCCAGTGCACTAATCTCTTGGGAGAGGAAATTCATTAGTGTGTTACTAAATGTTAATTTTCTTTTGCAGAAAATATAGTACGAGTAGGGTGTCTGAATTTATTATTAATATTTAAAACATTTCTGTCCTTAACTTTTCCTCATTTTCTTTGCCCACAGCTTTGTCTGACAGAGTTCTGCAAAATGTGTGTCACCCACACCAGATGTATTTGTATTGATTTGTTTTGGTGGTTGCTTGTCCTAAAATGTGTGTAGAAAAAAAGTATTTTATGATAAAACTGTGTAGTGCATGCTTTGTGTGGAATTCAGAGAAAAACCCAGAATCAGTGATTAACAATGCCAAAAAATGCAAGTAACTAGCCATTGTTCAAATGGCAGTGGTGCTATTTCTCTTTTGTGGCCTTTTAGACATTTTTTGCCCTAAAATTCCATTTTATTGGGAACCCATTTTCCACCTAGTCTTTCTTGACAGGGATTTTTTTCTACTTTGAACAATTTCTAAATAAAATTCTGTATTTCAAGAGAAAAAAAAAAGAAATTGCTACCACATCTACTATGTTTTATTTTAAAATTGAAAGTGTTTTTATTATAAAACAAATGTGTCCATAACTTCTAAATAAGTCATCATACTGAAGAGTATAAAGTGAAAATTCAGAAATTCTCCATACTAATCACCCAAAATACCAACTATTCAGCTCTTAAATATCATTCAAAAATTTTTTCATGATTATATGATTTATATACATAGATATATTTATAGATATATGACTATATATGTTTTATATATGTGTTTTATAAATATTTGCATTCATATATACTAATGTATGTTTTATAGAAATAAATTTATATTATAAAACATATACTTTCATATTTTAAAAATGGAAAACAAAAAAAAGAACCTTTTCACAATTATATCATACTATAAAATTTTCTATAATTTCTCCTTTTCACTTAACAATTTATTTTCCTTTAATACTGAGAAATAGATAGCCTGGAAATAATATAGTGTGGGCTCTAGAGCCATACTAATTCAATGTCTATTTCCTAGAATCTTAGACAAGTCACTTAACCTCTTCGTGGTTTTCCTTTTTTGTAAATGGATTAATAATAATAATACCTACTATATGTATGAGAATTAAATAAGAGTAGTACTCAGAATTAGTAAACACTAGATCAGCTAGTACTGTCAGTCTTTTTTAATGCTTGCATAAAATTATATTTTATTGATACAATATAATTTATTTTAACAGGCTGCAACTGAATGTATGTCTTTTCTAACATTTTCCTATTTTCAATAATACAAAAAACACCCATGACACACATTTTAGCATGCATGAGCAACTTCAACTATAGGATAAATTCATAAAAGTAGTATTGCTGTCAGGCACAGTAGCTCAAGCCCCTAATCCTAGCATTTTAGGAGGCTGAGACAGGGGAATCACTTGAGCTCAGGAGTTTGAGACCAGACTGAGCAAAGTAAGACCCTGTCTCTACTAAAAATAGAAGAATTAGCCAGGCATGGTGGCAAGCACCTGTAGTCCCACCTACTCCAGAAGCTGAGGCAGGAGGATTGTTTGAACCCACAAATTTGAGGTTGCTGTAAGCTAGCCTAATGCCACAGTACCCTAGACTAGAGCAACAGAGTGAGACTCTGCCCCCCACAAAAAAACAAAGCAGAGTTGCTGAGTCAAGGGGTAAATGAATTTTAAATTTTATTATATTTTGCCAACAAATTCTCTAAAATACAGTCAACATGTGAAAGGGTCTGTCTTATCTACTTTAATCCATGAGAATTTTGGTTTTGGTTTATTCATGAACTTTAGCATAAAAAATACATAATAATTACTTTTGTTAACTAAAACAAGGAATATTGTTTCTTACAATGAACAAAAACCAGGAAGAGGGTCTGAAACTATCTCAACATACATATTGACAGGTATCATTTAGCTCTGTTTACCAAGTTAGGAACTTGGACTCTGAAATCAGACACTCACTTCTGAGATCATACTTTAATACGCTACTTCTAGTTCTGGGAACTTGGGCTCTTAAATACCTTTAGTGTCCTCATTTAAAGGAAAGGGGCAAAAATAATACATATCACATGGTGTTTCTGGCTTAGATAAGATAGTTCATATCACATATTTAGTATAATTTTAACATAAAAAGAACTCAACAAACATTAGCTGTTTGTTATTCTTCAGGAAATTTCTAGTAAAGATGAGAAATCCTTAAGACCAAAAAAAAATGGGATTTTTTTTTTTTTTGAAAGAAAAAGGCATCAGGTTTATTGTTTAGATTTTTTTTTTTTTTTTTTTTTTGTAAGACAGAATTTATTCACAGAAAAGAAAGAAAAGAATACAGAAAACATTAAGGCATCTGTTAGAGGGAGAAAATTCTAGTGGGGAGAGAGAAGCTCTCTCCGTTTCTC
>CAUYON010127056.1:0-78273 GCA_963573935.1 Arctocebus calabarensis | reverse complement strand
CCTATCTGTTCCTTTAATACAATTTTTTTGGCAATGATATTAACTGCAAGTGTGAAGGCTGATGCAACATAATATCTGCCTGGCTCAGCTATGATTCTCACTCCAGAGTCTGATGGAAAGTA
Organism: Arctocebus calabarensis; assembly: GCA_963573935.1. Classification (NCBI taxonomy): domain Eukaryota; kingdom Metazoa; phylum Chordata; class Mammalia; order Primates; family Lorisidae; genus Arctocebus; species Arctocebus calabarensis. The sequence continues at coordinate 78,151 of CAUYON010127056.1, read as the reverse complement.
CTTGTCCAGTGCTGGGTTGATTACACCAGTGATTTCTTCAAATTTAAGCTTCACATCCTCAGATTCAGGAAAGCCACCACCAATATCAAGCAGGTACATGCTGAAATCAACCTCAGCTCCCATGTCAAAGACACAGCGGGCATCAGAGATTGCCTGCACAAAGGTCTCAGGATCAGTACAGCCACTTCCTATGTGGAAGATGACACCAATCACATCAATATTTATCTCTTTTGCCCATTTCAAAAGAAGTCTGCTGGTTTTGAGTGTGGCACTAAATTTAACACTACGTCAACAGACTGCTTTGGAATCATCAGTGGCAATCTGCAAAATCACCTTGGCCTTTGGATGTGCTCTGGCAACTTTCATCAACTTGACTTTACTGTCAAAAATCATCATCTGGACCCCATTATTGGCAGCATACTTAATTGGAGGCACTTGTTTAGAAGGATTTGCATAGATAACCCTCTCTGGAGGCACCCTGAGACTTTGCACCAAATGTATTTCAGTCTTGCTAGCACAGTCAAATCCCAATGGCAGTGAGGGTCTTCACAATGGCTCTACTGTCATTACATTTGACTGCATAAAAGGGAGTGACATGAGGAAGAGCTTTTAGTCATCTTCGGTGTTTCTTCAGAACATCTCCGAGGTCTGCTGCATAGAAGGCATCCTTATCATCAGAAGCAGAAACTTCATTGATTTTTTGGTCGAGAATGTCCTTGGCAGTAAAACCTTCATCAAGCAAGTGGCAGTCAAACTCTTCATTACTAATGTTGTTCATGATGTTTCTTTGAAAAACTAAGAGAAGGAATTTAAAGAAATACTTCCAGCTTCTCACAAAAGCAATTCTCCAAGAAATCTGAATCCCACTGCGTGTGTCCTCCGAGCAACAGTGGAAATGTACTTAGAGCATCCAGGTGCAGCAGGCCAGCCCCATGGAGAAGCCAGAAAGCCGCTGCCTGTGCAGAGTTGGAGCCAGACCCACAGGAGCACTCGGCCGCCCCCACCGCACCCGTCAGCACCTGGCTCCCACCTGCAGGAGATGCCAGCCTGAGGTGGCACCGGGCAGCCAGGGCAGTGACTTCAGGGACTGACCTCCACATTTTCAACGTCAATAGAAAATAGGTAATAGAAAAACTGTATGTCTTGTTCATGGAGATGAAGCTCTTTAAATCTAAATTGGAACTCCTTTTGCAACTTTTCCAGTGAATCCACACATGTTTTGTTTGGGAATGCAACCAATGGTTTTTCCACTAACAGATTTTGTGGGCCTGGGATGAGTCGGTTGCTAAACAGGACAGGCAGTGGAGGCAAAAACACCTGGTGGGCCAGACAAGTGTCCTCAGCGGGCCACATGTGGCCCGCGGGCCATAGTTTGAGGAACCCTACGTTAAGTCATGGATGTACCTCTGAATGGCACTTTGTTACTTGACATTTGTCTAATGATGCTCAAATGCAGTGGTGGGAACCTGTAGAATGCGGAGGCCCAGAATTTGTCTCCTTCCTTTCATTGGTCACATGTAGTGTTCAGGCTTTTGTGTTTCTATCAGGTTCTGGCTAGCTGTTGCAGCAGGCTGGACATACATAGACTGTGCACCTGCCAGAGAATGGAGGAAAGAGTAGGGAAAGCCTGGCTCCTAAAGGCATTGGCCTTTTTGCTTCCTCATTCGACTGGCAAAAGTATTGGGGCTTCTGCAAGATCTCTCCAGTGGTGCTGATGATGGAAGATGTTTCTCCATACAATTTTTTGAAATATGAAAATAATTCAGTGGTGAAATTATTAGCCCACCCCAGGTGATATTAGCTATAATTTATGACTTGTCTCCCATTATAATTTTGTTTTGCATTCATTAGTATACAATTTAAAAAACTCAAGAAATCATAGTTCTGATGACTAACATTAACCACTGTGTCAGTCACACATATTGCTGAGGCTGTAATTCTTAGAAGGGAGTTAATTTCCCTTGTGTGGGAACCATCTGAATAACATTCAGAATCTGCTCTAGGGCTGGCAGACTGAATCTGGAAAGAACCTGCTGCTTCTATGGTAACAGGATGTCTGAGAGGCTCTGTCCATACCACCTTTTTGGGCTTTTTTTTTCCCCACCTTGTCTCTACCTGGGATTTGGGAAGAAGAAAATGGATTGGTGTTTTGGGGGTACATAAAAGAGGCAGATGCTGTTAGAAAGCTTTGCAACACATACTTTTTTCTAATGTTAGTAGACTTAGCTTGTGCTCGTCTCTGATGATACTTTCATTATCTTTAAGCTTGGATGGAAGAGACTTTCCTCTTTGTTCTGAAACTCTTTTAACAACAGTTGTAGTGATGCTTAGTCAGCTAATACTTTGTTTAGGTCAAAATAAAAAAGATTTCTTTTTTGAGGAAAATTTAAAATGGCTTTCCTCCCTCAAGGATGAGTAGAGTGGTGGTTAATATTAGGGACTCAAGAAGCAATGGCAATAACCAATGGTGATGCCTGCCATGCCCTGAACACTTGCTGTCTATAGGGCATGGGGTCACACCTCGCTTAGTCCTAAGGTCATTATCAGCCTCTATATATAGCTGAGGAATCCAGGGCTCAGATAGTTTGTATAACTTGCCCAAGATGCATGTAACACACCGGCAGATGTTAGGGTCTGCAAACCAGGTGTGTCTGATCCACACCCTGAGCTTTTAACCATTCTATCTTCTGCCTCTCCTCCTGTGATGCAGGTGGGGACATTATGGTAACCTGGTCCCAGGTTGATCTCCCACAGGCAGCACGAAGCAACAGAGAGGACAAGAGCAAACTCAGTAGAGAGGCAGCCAGGTTCCTTGGTATTTATTTTAAGTATATGTGAACCATAGCATGATGGGTTAGACCTACTCTTATTTGTATAATTGAGTCCTCAAAGAATAAACTGGAATTGGGCAATCTCAGATCCAGGTGGACCCTACCGGTCCTTGCCAGTCAGAGCTGTAACATTGGCTGGAAATGACCCACTCAGTGGATATTTGCAGATGGTGCTGCAGGTTACTCTGTGTAGTGTTACCTCTCACCTAAAGGGCTTCTGGAGGCTCCACCAGGGTCCTTCATCAGCTTGTGGGAGGAGGTGGCCTGATCCTACTAACGTGTGCATTTGTAGGCTGCTCCATTCAGCAGCACCCTTATTGTGCTAATGGATGGGTAGATGGTCTTTGCAGTCTTGGGTAGTACAAATGTCGGTCCCTGCTGGACCCTGGCCATGACTTTAGAAACATGGGCTTGTTGTTGTTGGTAGGTGTGGAACCTTTATGTTTCTAGGGTTTTGATCTGGCATGAACTTTGAGAAAAGGAAAATAAGGAATGGCAAGGGCTTTTTCTCTAAAGAGTTGCATTCTCTGGCCCAGCAAACACTAGAGAGGTTTGAGGGAGGAGGCTGTCCCTGCTCTCTATCTAGATTTTGTGACATTGACACCAAAGCAACAAACTCTCATTTTATTCCATATCTGAAATATCCCCATGTTTAAAATTGTTATTGTCATAAAACTCATCACAACCATTATGAGTCTTCTATTCTGTCCTTATGTGGCTAGGGTGAGAGGCTGCTGAGGAAGGAAGAAAGAGGGTTAGAAGGTGCAAATTTATGTGTTGGGATTACTACAGGATATGAAGAGTACTTTGAGAACTCTGTTCGATCACAGTAAGCCTTCTAATAAAGAAGTATTTATATATATGCCACACACAGGTGTATATACACACGTACACACACCCCATTTTCATCTCCTCTACAGATGGGCTGAAAGTAGCCCATGTGAGAACTGACAGCTAAAACTTGGTGACCATGAAATGTTGAGGCTGTTGTTTCAATGGACGATTGCTCAGAGCATAAAGGGCAAAGTATTAAACGTTCAGCTTAAAAACAAACAAACAAAAAAAAGCAAGAGTTGTGTGCAGCCTTGCCCCTCCCATGATCCCAGGCTGGACCTCAGGGTGGGGTCAACTGGGGTTGGGTTCAGTGAGGCTTGGGGATGAGCATCAGGGTGTCTGACTCCCACATATTACTTGATAATAAGAAGCCAGATTTTTGCATCCTTGAGCCAAATCTTCCAGGTTCAGCCAGTGGTATTAAAATGTCCTGCTTTGTAAAATATTTACCCTCTGAATATTTATGTCCAGGAGTGCCTCAGAGGAGGGGGGAGAAACAGGGACAGATAGGCTATGGGCTCTCTGAGAGGTTGGAGACTCCCCACAGGGGCCCCTGGAAACAGGGTACTATGGCTCCCTCAAACCCAGCTGTGGCCTGATTGTTAAGGAAGGAAGGCAGCCTCAGAGGAACAGGGCCCGGCTCCAAGAAGGCACTGGGCTTTTGTGTGTAGAGGTCAGCACCTTGGCCGTGAAGGAGAGGTTTCTTCCCTTTCCTCTGGCTGCAGGGACCTGCAAACCAGCTTGCACTCCAGGAAGTCTGAGATTCAAGGGCAGAGGCTCAGCCCGGAGCTCTGCTGCTTCTGATTTGACTGCTGTCCACGGCAGACTGATGCCATGATGCTGCAGAGCGAGAACATGTGAAGTAATTATCTTTTTAGTAGGTCACTTGCCTCCTTTGGGAGAAGAGACTAGAGGGAGAGCAGGGAAGGCGAGCGCAGCCCCCCGAGGCTGTGCCTGCAGTAGCTGCCTTGGTGATTAATAGCCATGTCACATCCCACGAAAGTTGCTTTAAGCAGCTACGTTCAAAATTGAGTGGGCATGAAATAAAACAACCCCAAATAAATGTTTCCTCTATTCCTCAGGAGTTGCTATAATCCAGAAATAGCTTTTCAAATACCTAATCTTAAAAGGCATCATTCACAGCACTCTCCGAACCCTGGCTTATTTTCGAGTGGATGTTGTATGTACACATACTGCTTTTGAGCTAAATGACTTTCGGTGTTGTTTTTTCTTTTTTTGGTACTAAAACAAAAATTTTGCTTACAAGAGAAAGAAAAATATAGACTTTGTATGTGTTTTTAAAGAAAAATAGGAACCCAGTGTAGGAAAAGGACAGGAAGCATCTTGTGTCCCTACAGATCAGTGGTTCTCAACCTTCCTAATGCCGTGACCCTTTAATACAGTTCCTATGGGTCGTGACCCACAGGTTGAGAACCACTGCTATAGATCGTAAACCGGAACAATGAGAATGCCTGGCAGGGGTAGTTGCTGGTCAGATGCAGGATTACTGCCCTGTGAGCTGTGTTCAGGGAAGCATGCCAGGACGCTGTCAGACGGAGGCAGAGGCCACGCTTGGACTGCCGAGGCCCTTGGTATAGTCAACAGGACCTGGAGCATAAGCAAGAGGGTGATCATGGTATGGGAGGGCACAATCCTGTATAGGCCAAGCCCTCTTAGACCCTGATGTTGAGGCCTTTTTCTCTGCCACCTCTGCTGCAGTTGGGCGGCCAGCTTGGGGCTCATGGTGGCAGTCACAGGGCTGACCTCTGGCTTTGTCTCCAGGTAGAAAAGCATCACTAGCCCTTAGTGTCAGGTTTCTCCTGGGAGAAGCTGGCGAGCACAGCTGATGGGTGACAAGCCAAGGTAAACTCTCTGTTCAACGCTTTAGGGACCATCAGAGTCTTGGGCCAGAGGGAGGAGGGAAGGAGTTGGCTGGTGCCCGCCTTCTGTCTTTCCCACCTGGTTTCTTCTGGCCTCTGGGAGACAGAGGCAGTGGTGGGGTGGCCATAAGGGGAGATTGTCACCTTCTTCTTTCACCCTTGTTCTGACTGCCCCACTCCCACCTAGATCTCCAGTAGTTAAGAGTTGGGTGAGTTTAGCATTTAGTAACGTGCAAACGCTCCAGAGAGAAGTGGGGGGTGAATGAGTGGAGGGGTTGGCGTGGAGCTGCTGAGAGTCGGCAGGACATTCATCTGCTGCCCTTTCCTGGGTGCTGACCCCAAGCAAGGCCGGGGCACCTGGAGCAGGCTTTCTCTTAGCCAGCTGTGAGTCCAACCACAGGGACTCTTTGAAAATGCAGCTTTTATTATTATCAAGTTAAGGTGGGACCAAGAAATCAGGAGGGAACAGCCGTTGAAAAGTTAGTTTGTTGTTCACAGCTTCCAAGAAGAGGGCCACGTCATGCCAGGCAGAGCCATGCATGCAAGGCCACCAGGGAAGCTCCAGCTTAGTCACAGGCAGAAGAAGTGAGTAGAAAATGTGGGGGTGAGCCTTTATCGTGGTTTCCACAGGGAGGTATGGGCAAAGCAGATCGCAGGTTTAGGATTGGCTAGGACTGTCCTGAGTTGTCTGGTGCCTGCCCTAGGGAGGTTAGGGCAGGGAATAGTGGCCCTCAGTAGAAAAGCCAGATGAAGGACTTCTCTCAGCACAGTTGTGGGCTTGGATTGATTTGTTTGTGTCTGAGAAATGCACTCAAAGGGGATTATTGGCTGTCTTCAGAGATTAGCTCTCCTTGGGAACCGCTGTCCCTCCAGGGTCAACAAGGCCCCCAGGTATGGAAATGTCAGAAGCACGTGGCTGTCAAATGTGCCAGCCTGAAAGGGACAGTTGCAGGCGCCAGGTGGGAGGGAGAATATGAAATGCTTGGGGGAAGTGGCTTCTTGCTTTGAGTGGCTTTGTTCTGTTTGGTGTCTTAAGGGGTGTGCCAAGCAGGAGGGGAGCATCAGAGAAGTCTCAGTGAAGGGAGAGGGCTTTTGGCCGAGCCCCCAAAATGAATCCAGTTAGACACTGTCCAGTTAGGCAGTGATGGGTGAGGTCGGCTATAGGCAAAGTCCTCTTAGACAGAGGCCCAGGATAGGAAGAGTGTCTGAAGAGGCTTAGCGGGAGAAATGCCTGGAACACTCAAGTGAGGCTGAAGTGGGCTGTGGGCTGCCAAGCTGGCCGCATGAGCTGGCCGGAGTGGTTTCGCACCATAGGAGTTCTCCCAGTAAATTCATAGACTCATGTAGAATGCCTGTGCTTGGCTGTTTATCATAGTCACAGAGCATAATTAACAGGCTTGGATGCTGATGTAAATTTATTCTGGATTAAAAAAAAAATGCATCATAGCAGGGCTTGAAAACTAAGTGCCTTCCTGGCCAGGAGGTAATGCTGGTGAGTGGAGAAGGCTCTGGGGACCTCAGCAGACAGATGCCTTCACAAAAGGAGTTGGTGCCTCTGAACTCTGGCACATCCCTTCAGGGGACTGAGGTCCAGAGCTGCAAGATCTTCCTAGGGCTGGAAATTCAGGTTTTTGTGAAATCTCTTGATTTTTATGAAATTGCCTGGTAACTTGGCAGTGGATCAGGAGGAGGTAGCTCCTTCCTGTCTGCATGAGACTTGCCACGGGGACCTTTGGTGGCCTCTTTCTACTCTGCATATGTCACCCAATTGATCTATAAATGTCAAAGAGGAAGTGGGCCGACAACACAGTGTGTCTCTATTGAGGAAACTGAGGCACAACCGATCAGGCATCCAAAGACCTTCCCTGAGGTCTCAAGCAGGCCACCCTCTGTGCTGCGTCTGCATTTTGTCATTTGCAAAACTCATCCACTCCTGTGTTAATCCAGCAACTATCGAGCATCTGCCGCCAAGACTGAGACTTCACTCCCAGAAACAGAAAACTGGGTGGGATGCTGTTCAGAACTGTGTTTCTGTTGTAGTTATTTTTTAGCAAAACAAAAACTGAAAGGTTTTGTGATCGGTCTCTTCTTTTGCTGTCACTGTGTGGGTGAAGAGCACATGAGGAAATGCTGGGGACTGGCGGGGGTGGGAGCACAGGGCTGTGCTCAGGGGTCATACGGCACATGCCGCCTTGCCTGGGCCTTCTCTATCTCCCTGACCTTGAGCTCAGAGGCTGAGACTTGGCCTTCCTGACCCTGGAGACGCTCAGTGCCTAGTACGGTGCAGATGCTGAGCAGACACACAGATGTGCCCTCGGGGAGTGAATTGCATGTTGCTGTGTCTGGTTTTGGTAGATGACATTTTAGCCACAACGATCACAGGTACAGCTACAGTATAATCACAGTATTTAACAGTGGAAGTTATGAGAGCTGGACAAATGGAATCTATAAAATGACAATACTAATCAGCCCAGGCTGCTATCCCAAAATACCATAGACTGGCTAGTGTAAACAACAGAAATTTATTTCTCACAGTACTAGAGATTGCAACTCCAAATTGAGGTGCTGGCAAATCCAGCATCTGGTGAGGGTCGCTTCCTGACTTGCAGGTGGCCACCTTCTTGCTGTGTCCTCACATGGCCTTTTCTCATTGCGTGCGTATGGAGAGAGCCGGATTCCTCTTCCTCTTCATGTAAGGTCACCAATCCTATCAGACTAGGACCCCACCCTTGTGACCTCATTTAACCTTAATTACCTTTTAAAACCCCTGTCTCCAAATAATCACATTGAAGATTAGGGTTTCAACGTATAAATTTTAGGGGGATCAAAGTTTCATATCAATTATCTAATGTTACGATGACATGGTTAGTGGGTCCATGAGATTTTTTTGTCAGTTTCATCATGACTTTTAGCACAAGCTGAGAGGTCTCACTATAGACTGTTAGACCTCTCCCAGAATGCTGTGGTTGAGAGTACACTAGGATGGAGGGGAGGGTGTGGTGAAGAGCAGGGTGAGGTAGTGTCCCCAACAATCCATGGGGCTGTTACATGGTGCCTGAGGAAACATCTCACATTTCGTGCTCTTAGAAAACAAGCCTGTGCTCAATGTGCTTGCAAGTATAGTCCCTGCTTGTTATGTATATCCTCAGACCCTCAAGACAAGGACAGGTTGTGAATCCTAGTTGCCTTATGCAATAAAAAGATTATGGTGCTTTTTTATTCATTACAAATAAAAACAATATTGAAGTATATACCTATGTTTTAGAAGGTCTCCATCAAATATGCATACATTTTTTAAAAACAATTATTCATTCTCCCCTCTTGCTTTGAGAGGTTGATGGATATCCTCACCCTGCTATGATCTAAAGCACAGTTTGCTCCGTCCTTTCAATAATATAGCACTGTGTGTGCATGTACGTGCATTCGTGTGTACATGTGTGTGCCCATGTACATGTGAGACGTTCTTTCATAAATCAACATTAAGCTCAGAGCTATCCCAAAATAGGATACTGCCAAGAGCAGGATTGTAGAGCATGATTGTGTTATATGGTGCAGTGAGTGACCTCTCTCTACAAGAGGCCTGGATTCTGCAATTTGCAGCGATGGGATTCTGCAAGATTTGTCCATGGGCATTGCCTGTGGGGACAATACCATAGCACTTCATAAATTATTCCCAGGAAAGCCTTGGTTCACCTGACATAGCTGCCTCCAAGTGCAATCAATGCACCTGCTGTCTACATGGCACAGGGATTTAAGGCAGGAGGCAGAGAACACCTTTCCCCTGTAGAATTGCAAAGGGGTTTAGGTAGGCTGAAAGTAATGACCTGCCTCTGAATCTGACAGGAGCACCAGGGTTAATGTCGCCCTCCTTGTTGAGAATGTCCTTTTGAAATATGTTCTAGGGTATCGTTCCCATCCTATTAATTATGTTACAAACTTAGTAAGGCTGAATAATTAATGATCGTAGGGCACTTGGAACTATAAAATGTCACGTAAATGTTAAGGAGTAAAAATTACTCTGTGTGTTAGATAGATCAGTTGCTTTAAAAATATTCCATGGTGGGAAGGTTAATATCTAGGAGAGCTAAAAGGCTTTCTGTTGGGCTTGCTTCAGAAACTGAGGATGTCCTTTGTCTTAACCACAATTTAGGAGATTCAGGTTTCTGTGTTCCAAAGCATTTCACATGCAAATGGATGGCTCTGGAAATGAAGTCACCTACTAGATTTTGGTGAAAATGTGTCTTTTGATTCTCTCTAGCCGGAGGCAATTTGGGCCCAAAGCCAAGGAAGAGGTGAAGATCATTGAACACCAAATGCAGACCCTTCGGCTGATGCCTCACCTGGCCACAGCCTTGGCGCTGACCTTCGCCAGCAGGTGAGATGGCTCTTGCGGTTTGCTCACTCGAGGTGGGTTTGATGCCCCAGCATGAATAAGGACCCAAAGGAGAGGCAGGTGCAAGACTTTATTTTATAACTGTAATCAGGAATCAGTCTGTAGTTAAATCCAATGACCAGATTAAAAGTGAAGCCTGAATCTTCAGTCTCTATATCCAGGGGAATGGAATCCACAGAGAATTTGAGAAGACTTGAATCAACATTTATTTCTCCAGAGTTTCTAAAAGTAACAGATTGAACAATTAAAAACTGCCTTCTGTTAAATAAAATTTACAGTAATGCTTTCACAAGGAGGTAAAGGTAGGTTGGGGGAGGAAGAAGTCAGGATATTGAATAAAATAGCAATAAGTATACATGGAAATTTCCATTATACCACAACTCTTCATCTGTGCCTCTCAGCTATGCCTCCCCTAAAGTGGCCCGCTGGGCAGTTGTCTGCCCTGTTATCATCAGCCCTGCCTTCTAAGTATAAGAAACTTGCGGATTTGCCTAATTCCACAGGGCCCAGGGGAAGGTGAACTGGGAAGGGAACTCTAAATTTTGGACCGTATCCTATATCCTGTCCTCCCTACAAAAGCAATTCTATTTCTCAGTGTTAACTACAATACCGTATTTTCCCATGTATAATGTACACTTACATTTTTGGCCCAAACATTCAGGAAAAAAAAAACCTTTCATTTTTTTTTTAAATTCAAATTCAAACCTTAAAGCTTGCAGTGTATGAACACTGTTTTAACATTTTCCAAGGGAGTTTCCAGTAATTTTTATAAAAACATCAGCTAGATGGCTAGCCCAAAATACATGAAGAGAAATATGTTGTTCTTCATTGGCCAAAAATGCTTTTGTTGTAAATTTAACAAAACTGATTACCATATTCCAAGGTATTATTTTGCATATAGATATTGGTATTGCTTTCTAGAGTTATACTTTCAACTTATAAGCAGAAAAAAAAGAATTTAAAACATTTATATAGGCATGAAATTAGTACTGTTCATTTATGATGCACACCCTTATTTTTCCCTCAAAAATTTGGGCAAAAGGCTCAGCGCCTGTAGCACAGTGGTTAAGGCATCGGCCATATACACCAAGCCTGGTGGGTTCGAACCCAGCCCGGGCCAGCTAAGCAATGGTGACAGCTGCACCAGAAAAATAGCCAGGTATTGTGGCAGCTGCTTGTCGTCCCAGCTATTTGGGAGGCTGAGACAAGAGAATTGTGTAAGCTCAAGAGTTTCAGGTTGCTGTGAGCTGTGACACCATAGCACTCTACTGAGGGCAACATAATGATGCTCTGTCTCAAAAAAAAAAAATCGGTCGAAAAAGTGTACATTAATGGGTATATTGTATACTTCCCGTGTGAAGGAGACAAGCTGAACGTTAACCTTATAAAAGCAAATTATGTAACTTGATAGTATGTACCTCCATATTAATCTGAAATAACAATTTCCATAAATAGTTCCCCAAAATGTGTTATATATGGCAAAATATTTTAAAAAGCATATATATCATAAATATACATTTTTTTTGAGACAGAGTCTTACTCTGTCACCCTGGGTAGAGTGCCATGGTATCATAGCTCACAATGAACTCAAACTCTTGGGCTTGAGCAAACTTCTTGCCTCAGACTCCCAAGTAGCTGGGACTATAGGTGTGAGCCACCACATCTGACCTGGTAATTATTATTTGAATAACTTAGAATTGGTGTGTGTTTGAAATTTAACACACTGATGGGTACATTAGTGCTAGAGTTTATAAAAAGATGGCATTCGGAGTGACCTGACACATCTGGTGTGCTGGCTGGGCAGGACTAGATGGGTACACCACTGTTCTTATTACACATAAGCCTGGCGAGTAGAATGCTAGTATTCCATGGTTCACAAACTCTGAATCTTGCAGGTAACAACACTAAGATCAACCATGTCACCTCAAAGAAAGGTTAAAGCACTTATGTCCAACACCTGTTACTTAAAATGTTTCTGAATGTTTTTTGAGGTTTGTTTTGCATTCAGTAAAATGCGTATATTTTAGTGTACAGTGCAATGAGTTTTTTCTTTTTCTTTTTCTTTTTTTTTTTTGCAGTTTTTTCAGTTTTTGGCCAGGACTGGGTTTGAACCCACCACCTCCAGTATGGGTCCGGCACCCTACTCCTTTGAGCCACGGGCGCCACCAAGTACAATGAGTTTTGACACAAATATACACTTGTGTAACTAACACTGAATCCAAATATAAAATATTTCCATATCCCCAGAAAGTTCCCTTGGTTCCCTTTGTGGCTGACTCCTGTCTCACTGTCCCTTAGCAGAGACAACCAGTTTTCTGATGTTATTCCCATAGGTTAGTTTTGCCTATTCTTGAACTTGATATAAATGGAATTACATGACATGTGTTCTTTTGTGTCCAGTTTATTTCATTTAACATTATGTCTTGGTGTTCCTCCATGTTGTTAATAGTTTAATTTTTATTTCTGAATAGTAATGTGTAATGAATAAACCGCAATTGGTTTATCAGTTCTAGTTATGGATTTGAATTATTTTCAGACTTTTAGCTACTATGAAAAAGCCAAAGTGAATATTTTAGTACAAGTATTTCAGTTTTCTTAGGGTAGATACCTACAGAGGACTTAATAGGTAATTTGGTAAGTGTATGTCTAACTTTATAAAAAAGTTGTTAATTTCTCAGAGAAGTGGTACCATTTTACACTCCCTTGAGCAACACAGGAAGGTTTCAGTTGTTCCACACTCTGAGCAATGTTTATTACAGTTCTGTCTTAAATCTATCTGGACTAGTAGTTAATGAAGTGGTATCACATTGCAGTTTAAATTCACACTTACCTGGTGGCTAACGATGTTGAGCAATTTTCATGTGTGCACTGGCCATTGTATGTCTTTTGTGAAGGATCTGTTCACATCCCTTGCGTAATTTCCTTAATTGGGTTATCTTTATATTATTGGCTCATAAGAGTGGTCTATATATTCCAGAAACAAATTTCTTTGCCAGATATACTCATTGAAAATATTGTTGTCCTGTCTAAGTTTTGCCTTTTCTTTTCTTTTCCTTCTTTCTTTTTTTTTTTTTTTTTTTGTGAGATAGTCTCAGTATATCGCCCTCGGGAGAGTGCTGTGGCGTCACAGCTCACAGCAACCTCAAACTCTTGGGCTTAAGTGATTCTCTAGCCTTAGCCTCCCAAGTAGCTGGGACTACAGATGCCTGCCATAATGCCCTGCTATGTTTTGTTATTGTTGTTGTTGCAGTTGTCATTGTTGTTTAGCAGGCCCAGGCTGGACTCGAACCCTCTCGCTTCTAGAGGGCTCCAACCCTCTATTGGCTGGTGCCACAACCATTAGACTACGGGCGGCAAGCCACCCTTTATTTTCTTAACAGTGGTTTTGGGAAGTAGAAAATGTTAATACTGATGAAGTCTAATTTATTCTTTTTTGTTCCTTTATGGTTATTGCTTTCTGTGTCTTTTCTTAGACATCTTTCTAATAACAGCTTCATAACAAGTCTTGACATCAGGTAGTAGATCTTGCCTTACAGAAACAAAAAGAAATATAAGAGAATAAAAGGAAGAGCAGAGAGAGGGAAGGAGCAAGGTGGGAGGATCTTGGTGTGTGCCACACCTTTTGGGGGCAAAACACAATTGTAAGAGGAACTTTACCCAACAAATGCAATCAGCGTAACATGGTTTCTTGTACCCTCAATGAATCCCCAACAATAAAAAAAAAAAAAAAGAAATTTAAGAGAATATTATGGGCAATGGTATGCCAAAAACTTAGATAACCTGTATGAAATAGATGCAGTCCTAGAAAAAAACAATTACCAAAAATTAATAAGGAATAAATAGAAAATCTGAATAAGCATATAACAAGTAAAGAGATTAGATTAATAATTTTAAAGTTTCCCACATGGAAAAGCCCAGGCCAAGATAGCTTTATGGGTGAATTCTACCTAACATTTAAATAAGGATATCAGTTTTTCATAAAATCTTCCAAAACATAGAAGAGGAGAAAACACTTCCCACCTTTTTCTTTGAGGCTAGTATTACTCAATACAAAAATGAGGCAAAGCCATTGGACTGGCTAAAGCCTCCACTACCACCACCACATTGAGTAGCAGTGGTGAGAGGGTATATTCTCTCTTGTTCTTGACTTTAGGAGGAAAGCAATCAGGATTTTAGCATTAAGTATGAATGTTTACTGTAGAAGGTTTTTTTGTTGTTGTATTTTGTTTGTTTTTATTTTTTTATTTTATTTAATTTGTTTTTAGAGACACAGCAGAGTCTCACTTTATTGCCCTCGGTAGAGTACCTTGGCATCACAGCTCATAGCAACCTCCAACTCCTGGGCTTAGGCGATTCTCTTGCCTCAGCCTCCTGAGTAGCTGGGACTACAGGTGCGCACCACAATGCCCGGTTATTTTTTTGTTGTTGTTGTTGCAGTTTGGCTGGGGCTGTGTTCGAACCTGCCACCCTCAGTATATGGGGCCGGTGTCCTACCCACGGAGCCACAGGCGCTGTCATGTTTTTATTTTTGTTTTGATGCCTGTTATGAGATTGAGAAAATTCCCTTCTTCTAGTTGGCTGAGCATTTTTTTCATAGATGTTTAAGATTTTTCTCCTTCATTCTATTAGTGGAGTGAATTGCATTGATTACTTTTAAAATCGAGCTAAATTTGCATTCTTTGAAATTCTTGGTCATATACATTATAATGTTTTTGTATTAATAGATTTAACTGGCTAATATTTTGATAAGAATTTGTGTATCAATGTTCATGAGGAATATTGATTTATAATTTTCTTTCTTTGAAATTCGTAAGATTTTGCTATCGTTCTGGATAGATACCTAGTAATGGGATTGCAAGATCAAATGGTATGTCGACTTTTAGTTCTTTGAGGATTCTCCATACTTCTTTCCAAAAATGTTGTGTTAGTTTGCAATCTTGCCAGCAGCATAGAAGTATTCCTCTCTCTCCATATCCACACCAGCATCTACAGTTTTGGGACTTTGTGATGGGAGCTAATCTTACTGGGGTTAGGTGATATCTCAGAGTGGTTTTGATTTGCATTTCTCTGAAGATTAAAAACAATGAACATTTTTTCATGTGTTTGTTGACATTCGTCTGTCATCTTTGGAGAAGTTTCTGTGCAAGCCTCTTGCCCACTTATAGAGGGGGTTGTTTGCTCTTTTCTTATTGTTTAATTTGAGTTCTCTGTAGATTCTAGTTATCAGGCATAACATGCAAAAATCTTCACATTCTGAAGACTATTTTCTTTGTTTATGGTACCCTTAGCTGTGCAAAAGCTTTTTTTCTTGATCAAATCTTAGTTGTTTATTTTTGGTGTTGCTGCCATTGCAGGGGGATGGTGAAGTGTCTTCCTCATAAAGTTTTTTCCCAAGCCAATATCTTTAAGTGTTTCCCCCATGCTGTCTTCTAGAATTTTTATTGTTTTGTGTCTTAAATTTAAATCTTTTATCCAGCAAGAATCAATTTTTTATCAGTGGTGAGAGGTGTGGGTCTAGTTTCAGTCTTCTACATGTGGATAACCAGTTCTCCCAGCACCATTTATTAAATAAGGATTCTTTTCCCCAGTGCATATTTTTGTAAAGCTTATCAAAGATCAAATATGTGTGATCAGATATGTGGCTGGGTTCATATCTAGATTCTCTATTCTATTCCATAGGTCTATGTCTCTATTTTTGTGCCATACTGTTTTGATCACTATAGAGTTGTAGTATAACCTGGACTCTGGCAATGTGATGTGTTTTACCACAAAGACATTTGCACCAGAATGTTGTGGCTTAATTCATAATTGTGAATGTGTGGAAGCAACCAAATGCCCATCAAGCCATGAATAGATCAACAAATTGTGGTATATGTACACCATGGAATACTATTCAGCCATTAAAAAAGATGGGTTCTTTATATCTTTTACATTTACCTGGATGGAGTTGAAACACATTCTTCTTAGTAAAGTATCACAAGAATGGAAGTGCAAGAATCTAATGTACTCAATAGTAATATGAAGCCAGAAGATGGTCTTATACATGCACACATAAGAGAAAAACTCAAATAAATTCAAGGTGGGAGGAGGTGGAACAAAGGATGGGGGAGGGCGAGGGGAATGGGTGTGCTCTCACTTAATGGACACGATGTTAGGGTGTATGGCACACTTCTTGGAGGTGGCACATAAGTGTAAGAGGGACTCTACCTAACAAATACAAACATTGTAACCTAATTCTTTGTACTCTTAAACAATAAAAAAAAATTTTTTTTAAATGAATTTCTTTTCTTAAGGAGTTGTGTGAGATCAATATTATTTCTTCCATAAATATTTGTTAGTATGTACTATGATATCATCTGGACATGAGTATTTTTTTTTAATTGGAAGACTTTTATAATTATCCTGTTGATTTTTTTTTGAACAAATATGAGAGTCTTTGTGTTGCCAATTTCTTTTCTTTTTTTTTTTGAGACAAAGTCTCACTATGTTGCCCTAGGTAAAGAGCCCTGGTATCACAGCTCACAGAAACCTCCAACTCCTGGGCGTAAGCAATTCTTCTGTCTCAGCCTCTCAAGTAGCTGGGACTACAGGGACTCACCACAATGCCTCGCTATTTGTTGTTGTTGGTGTTTGGCAGGCCCTGGTGTATGTGGCCAGCACCTTAGCCTCTGAGGTACAGGTGCCGAGCCAGTGTTGCCAATTTCTTGTCAGTTTGTTTAACTGGTGTTAGCCCGTATTAAAGGAATTTATTCATTTCTACTAATTTGTAAAACTTACCTAATTACAAATAATATTTTCTTATTATTAATATGAATGTCTATAGGAACTGTGACAATGTCCCTTTTTATTCCTGATAAAATTTTTGGCTTTCCTCTTTTCTTCTTGGCCAGTTTTACTAGGTATTTATCAGTCTAGTTTAGTGGTTCTCAACCTTCCTAATGTCATGATGTGTTTTCATTGTTACAAAGGGGTCATGACCTACAGGTTAAGAACCCCTGGAGTTAACTATAACATAAGAATATACGGAAAGGGGCAAGGGTAGGGAGGGGAGGTTGGGGCGGAGGGAGGGTAATTGGTGGGGCCACACCTATGGTACATCTTAGAAGGGTACAGGCGAACCTTGCTAAATGCAGAATACAAATGTCTTCATATAACAACAGAGAAATTGCCAGGAAGGCTATGTTAATCAGTTTGATGAAAATAGTTCAGATTGTATATGAAATCAGCACATTGTACTCCTTGATTGCACTATTGTACACAGCTATGATTTAATAATAAAGACAATAAAATAAAAAAAATACAAATAAAAAAACCAGAATTTCCTTATGATAAAATGATTTTTTTTTTTTTTCTGAGTTGATCCCTAGTAATGAGATTATAAGATCAAATGGAAGGTCGCTTTTTAGCTCTTGGAGTATTCTCCTTATTTCTTTTCAAAGACACTATTAGTTTGCAGTCCCACCAACAGTATAAAACTCTTCTCTTCTTGCCACAACTACGCCAGCATCTGTAACTCTGGGACTCTGTGATAGGAGCTTTTCTCCTTGGGGTTAGGTGAATTCACAATTGCCAAGATGTGGAATCAACTCAACTGCCCGTTAATATATGAATGGATTAATAAAAAATGGTATATGCATATCGTGGAATACTCTTCAGCCATAAAAAAGATGGAGATTTGACATCTTTTGGATGTACCTGGATGGAGTTGCAGAACATTTTTCTTAGTAAAGAATTGCAAGGGGAGGATCCCCAGAGAAAGGTATCTGGAAGAAAAACTCTCCAGTGATGGCAACTGGATTCTCTCCTCCTGCATCTCTACTAAGTCGTTTTCACCACTTGACAGGCGTCAGGATGATTCCTCTTAGTGATGAAGCTAATACATATGAAATCATCAATATGGAACAAGTTTGCCAGTCTCTGAGGTATCTGGAACCTCTGACAACATCAACACTGAGAGTTAGGCATTTCCTTGACAATGGTCAAATGCAAAAAAAAAAAAAAAATGCTGCATTTGTTCATTCTTATAATTAAGTGTGGCACCACTTGAACTATTTTCAGAAGAAATTAAATGTGCATTACTTAAAATTCTTCTCTCCTTCCCTCAAAATTATAAAAGCCTCAGAAGTTTTATAATTCGGGAAAATGGAGGAAGAACCTTAGATTTTGGATCTGTCTGTCCGCCCCCGAGATTGCCATCACACAGCCTTCACAATTCATTTAAAAGCAAACAGATTCAAAATTAAAGGAATGTGTTTACTTATTTCCACAGTCCTCAGACTTCTTTGGAGCATCCAAGACTTTACCACTTGACACTTTGTGACCCTTTTCCACAGCCAATCCTTCCAGAAGTCTGTCTGCATTTGAGGTGCTGAGTGGAGCGTGGGGAGATACATACCTGTCTGTTATCAGCCATCCACTATGCTCGGAATTCTCCCTCTCTACATCATTAGCCTTTCCAGCCTATACCCACACCCCCCACCCTAAATGTAGCTCTAAGACTCTATTATCCTAAGTGTTTGCAAAAGCATTTTGATTTTTAAAATTAGGCTCTCATGTCAAGTACACAAATCCCCAGCCATCTTTTTGGAAAGGTGATGTAATATTACTTCTCAATCACTGGCAAATATCACTTCTCATTGTCACAGTGGTCCTCAACCTTCCTAATGCCGCCACCCTTTAATACAGTTCTTCATGTTGTGGCGACCCCCCAACTATAAAATTATTTTCCTTGCTACTTCATAACTGTAAGTTTGCTACTGTTATGAATCGTAATAAATATCTGATATGCAAGATGGTCTTAAGAGACCCCTGTGAAAGGGATGTTCGACCCCCAAAGAGGTCACGACCCACAGGTTGAGAACCGCTGCCTAGGGAAAACAGTCATGGTTAATTACTGAATTAATTATTTTGCCATAGTTATTCTCTAGTGTGTATTCCCTGTTTAAAAAAATAAAAAGTCTTTCATCTCCTTATCCCTTTGGGGACCAGAAGAGTGTTTATGTGAACATTGTACTGTATCTTCCCTATAAAGCATCTTCTAATCTATGTGTCAGAACATGGTTATTTTCACCAAACTTCTTTCAGCTATTCAGGAATGTGACCTCCACTGCTGTTCAGTGTATTTATCTAAAACCTTCCAATGAACTGCTTAGTCATTGAATCACAATAATTGGCCTCAATGATGTATTTTCAACTCTCCTAAAAGTTGAACTAATGTTGCAAGCTCCTATTTGTTGACAGTGAGCTCTATCCGAATTCCAAATGACTCCTCTAAAGACATTTGTAGTTAATCATCCTTGGAAAATGATGTAAGTTTCTAATAATGTATTACTCCCTTCATTACATCCGGAGCCTTCCTCATTGTCTATCTGTCACATGCGTTAAGGTGCATCTCAGGTAATATATCAAGATTTAGGAAAATGGTGTTGTGCATAGCTGCACACCCCAGGGCTTTTAGGCGAGGTAAATTATTATTTGTTTCTCCTCCTGCAGGAAGTATTTTAATTTCTTAGACATTCAGGGACTGAGTTTGGCAAGCTTAAAGAAATCCTTCCAAGTTTTCACTTTCAGTATGTTCTCTTGAAAGTTTCAAAGATATCAAACCATTCAGCTAGCTATAATAAGACAATAATTTCCCAGTCTTCCTTCTGAATTCACCTGTGTACTGTTTCATTCACGTCCAAAGATCTCTATATTTTGTAGGTATTGGGGGAGAAATTAAGAATGAACCCTCATAGCAACTCAGAAAATCTTCTCCACAAATGTGGAAAAGAAAGAAAAATTTTCTGTCTTATTGTAATTTTATTGCTGAACAGAGATTTAATCATAGTGTAATGGGTATCATAGACAATCCACTAAAGAGATTGCAAAACAGAAGGGAAACCCATCTTTTTATAGAGCCAAACAGATCGTATGCACATTCTCAAGTTTAATGACAACCTGTCTTTTGTCAGTTTTTGTCACGGTTTTTGCCAGTTCATCCTAAGTTCATGTAGTAATTGGAGTAGCCATCTGACCTAGTTTATTTGCTTTTATCAAAAAAAGAGAGAGTGGAAAAAAAAATAACTTCTAGCAAACTGGCGAGGCTAAACGCTCAGTCTCACAAGGACAGGGAAATGAGAGGCGACTATCCTTCCTGAAGTTTGTATTTCAATATGATCATTCCAGTGCCTTAAGAAAAAAATATTTTGGGCTTAAAATGCTGGCAATTACACTCATTTCGGTTTTTAAAGCATTCATATGTGTAACAAAGGGACAGAGAAAGGATTTTTACACAAATGCATATTTACTTTTTCCTTTTTATCTTTTTTGAGATAGAGTCTCACCTCTGTCACCTTGGATAGAGGGCCAAGGCATCATAGCTCATAGCAACCTCAAACTTTTTGGCTCAAATGATCCTCTTGGCTCAGCCTCCTCAGGAGCTGGGACACAATGCCCAGATATTTTTAGAGATGGGAGTCTAGCTCTAGCTCAGGCTGGTCTTGAACTCCTGAACTCAACAAAGGCCCAGGCTCAGCCTCACCTGGCTATGAGTCCCACACCTGGCCTCAAACACACACATTTTCTCAAGGAAAAGTGCTCTAAGAAAAGTGCTCTATGTCTTAACACTTTTTGGCAGGAGAGAAAAATCTTCCCTCATCTCCTTAAATAGGGGAATAATATTCAAACTTTTTTCCTCTCTTACTGCTAAGATAATTATTAATATGAATGAGACCTTCACATATATTTTTATTGGTAGCTAAATCATATTAATTTTGAGTTTAAATAGTTGAAGTTGATACAATTTCCAGTATATTAAAAATTTTGAATTTTTAAAATAATACTGTTATAACACTTTTAAATAAATCTAAAGGAATCTAGAAATCACACCTAGTGTATAGTAATTTTTAAAAAGTCATGTTGGAGGCTGGGCATGGTGGCTCATGCTTGTAATCTCAGCTAGAGCAGGAAGATCTCTTGGGAGGATTTCTTGAGGCCAGCCTGGGGAACATAGCAAGACCTCATCTCTACAAAATATTAAAAAAAAAAAAAAATTACACAGACATGGCAGTATGTTCTAATAGTCCCATCTGCTCAAGAATCTGACTATCACTTGAGCCCAGTAGTTGGAGGCTGTAGTGTGTTACAGGGACGCTACAGCACTCCATCCTGGAAACAGAGTAAGATCCGTCTCCCCTCAGGACCTCCAAAAGAGGCAGTAGCAAACATTCCTTTTATAGTCAGAAATTTTGTTTCCTTAATATGAAATTAATTTCCACGTTACCTACAGGTATTTACCAATAGAATTTATTAATAGTGCCTAAGATCATTTATCAATCAAGTTATAGAAAAAAAGTCTAAATTAATTTATTATTATTATCAGCCAAACATGACTGTAGGCCTGGGAGCTTTCATTTTGGGGTGCTGTTTTCTGAACCCTAAAACCACCCTTTTTCCTGTCTAGGTAAACTCCCAGCGATACCTCAGTCACATTGATTTCAAGTGATCCTTACATTTTTCTTTTCTTTTTCTTTCTTTATTTTTTTACTTAGAGATGGGATCTCACTCTTGATCAGGCTGGTCTCAAACTCCTGAGCTCAAGGGATCCACCTCTCTCAGCATCCCAGAGTGAAGGATTACAGGTGTGAGCTACCGCCACACCCAGGCATATTTACTATTTTAGGTATATCCCTGAAGTATCACTGGTAATCTTCTTGGAGTTATCAAATGGCTATTATTTAACTGTCACATAAACCTTAATACATAAATAATTTTTGTGTACTATGTAATGCTTTCTACAAGTAGATGAGCTTTGCATTGTTATAATTCTTATAAGTAACTTTCCATAAAGGGAAAGAAATGTTCACAGGTAAAGGTGCCTTTTGTTTATTTTGGTAGCTTTGTACAAAAGCCAACATTTCTTGCGAAGTAATATGCCAGAGTATTAACCTTAAATTCCATTAATATTAGAATATATATATATATTTAACTTAACATATAATGCTTAAGATGCTAAATAGATTTTTAATTTTCTTTTTCATTTGTTTGCCTGTAATTAAGAGTCAAAATAAAGGGCCCTCCTGCAGTCTAAAATCAGATACAATTTCTCCTTGGTAACATTGTCCAGAAGAGTATTTATTTAGATAATAAGTAAAGATTTGACATATTTAGGTCCATTCAATGTAAGGATTGCTGTAAAGACTATTCAAGTGACAATAAATAAAGGCCAGTCAGAGATTACTATAAAAGGGAATTGCCCACCATCCTTTGCATATGGCAGAGACTCAAAAGGCAGACAGGGTAATGGAAGCTTTAATGATGGGTAAAAGGAAGGCTTCAGGAATGCCTTGATTGGGGATTATTGGTATGGGAATCTGAAGGAGGGCTAATGATGAGGACACATAATTAGTTTTCTCTGTTTGGATCTAAATTGGAAGCTGGTGGTGGCAGTTATCCACCAATTCCTGACCATTTAGATCAATTGCTGCAGAGATTGTGGTTTGGACTAGTTGCTGCAGAGATCAGAGTTCAAATTTATGCATGATACAACCACTGTCCTTGTGTTTATTCAGGCCTCTTCAGCTTCACAGAAACTGCTTCAGAGTTCTAGGGAAGAAGCTCTGGAAATGAGGATTTGGTAGGGTCATGCCGGCCGTCCTTAATTTCTGCTTCCTGTACATAACTGCGCCAAAGAAGTCTTCTTCCTTCAGACGGCATTGATCATATTATCCTGACTGACATACACCTATTAGCTAGGTCCAAAAATTAAACTGAGGACAAGGATCCTTCAGTAAGACATTTGAATTGGAGACAAAAGGTAAGACTCCACTGAAATGGAAAAGGTGAAATTGAAATTGACAACCACTTTGTCCAGACAGCTGTGGCAGACGCTAGTCTGAGTCATGAAGCTGAGCAGCAGAATAGGACACAAACAATACGTAAATTATGTAAATAGAGTTTATGGTTCTGCCACTCATAAAGTAAAACATCAACCCTACCTTTCTGAAAATTTTGCTCATGAGCTAGTTAATTACCATTGTTTACCAAACTGTTTTTGTGCCCATCTCCTGCAGTCAAATGAATCCTGATTCTTAAGTCATTAAATCTTCATGAAATTCATTCTATGTGTCAGATGCTATGTGAGGGTGTTCACTCCCTGTGGGTGAAGGGCTCACCTAAAACTTGAACTTTACCTTAGACCAGAAAACAGTGTAACCTAAACATTTGTACCCTCATATTAATCTGATATTAAAAAAAAAAATTAAATAAAAAAAATACATGTTACTGGTGGTTTCTGATGTTTGGTTCTTTTCCCTTCAGGAAACATGGAGACATGGAAATGGCACTTCTATCCCCCAAGTGTGTCCCACACAGTTGGGCAAAGTCACGTGATGACTGGTCTCGAGCAGTGACATAAGAACAGACAGAACATAACGGAAATGATGAAGCAATGATCTCATCTCTTCTCCTGCTACATGATGTGGAAGTGGCCTCTTGTCACCTGAGGGACACTGGATTACAGTAGACACGAAGCTGAAAAGTCGCTGAGCACTGGTAGGTGAGATAGATGACAGTGTCTGGGCTTTATGGAGGGCCATTCACTTTCTAGCAGGTACTGTTAAGTGTATATTCTCTTCAAAACAAAGTGCTAGTGACAACTGGAATTTGGGTCATTCTTCCAAGCTGGAGGTTGACATGCTCAAGAGTGTGTGTGAAGGATCACCCTGGCTATCTTGTGCAAAATGGGTAGAGAGGAGGAAGAGTGAAAGTGACACCAGTGTTTCACGTTCTTGGTCTCAGTGATTGAAAGAATGAATCCACGGATCACAGATCAGTGATGAGACAGATCTATTCACAGAAACAAAGAATACAAAAACTACTAAAACCAAAGCTCCTGGCAGAGACAACCCAGGTGGGGAGCAAGTTCTCTTGCTCCCTCTCTGCAGTCTGTCTCTGGGTTCTCTGCTCAGGGGTATATATAGTAGCACGGGGTTATTTTTCTAGAACTCATGTTTTATTTTAGGGCATAAGTCTTCTAAAGTGTAGCCAGCCTTCCATTTAGCAGCAGGGGGCCAGAACTCTCAGGCCTTGAAAACTTACATGAAATTGACCAGCACCAAAAAAGGCACCAAGGCACCAGTGCCTCCTCCGCAGTTGTCTGTCCCCTGTGGCTACTGGCGCCTCCTAGGGCCCCCCTGCCTACATCCAGCCTGCTGGTTCCCTGCAGGCTTCAGCTACTGCACCTGCACCAACATGGCCAGGGCTAAGGAAGCAGGTCTTGGTGCCACCTGTCCTGTATCAAAAGGGAGACTAAAGAACATTTTCTTTTGTGGGAAATAAAAAAATGGCTGTACTTCTCTGAAGTCTTTTTCCATAGGCTACAATGGATGTTTTTTGGTTCCTTATAGGTCAGAGAATCGAAGAGAATAATAATATTTAAAAGAATACAGATCTCTATAAATCAGAAAGTTTATAATAAAAAGAAAAAAACAGTTATGAGCCAGGCTGCTTATAATTTTATTTTCATGTCTGAAAGTGCCTTTCATAAGCACATTCTGGCAACCGATAAAACATATAAATTGAAGTAAACTAAAACCTATTAGCCATTAGAATTGTAGCACTAGATTTAACACGTTACTGCAAAACTTGAATTGCACCTTTACATCTATTAGCACATTAAGTTGAAAGAAAGTTTAACTGTATTTAAGTAAATTAATCCATAAAAGCATTTATTTTTGTATACTGCACTTCTTGGCACATTGAATATTCTTAAGCATTAAAGCACATGAATATAACACCTCAGGAATGATCTGTTTTCTATACTTTTCCAGTATAAAATGCAAAAGAAATAATGAGGAGCCAGCTTGTCTTCCACTCAGCATGATTTAGCATATGCAAACAAGTCCTTTGCACACAAAATAAAGGTACAGATCACAATATCAGATTTTTATTGTGCTTTTTCTTTCTTTTTTAAAAATGGGGAAAGAGGCAATTTAGGAGAAATAATTATCTTTTTAACAGTCAGCTTGCAAAAACTACAACAAATGGCAATGATATAAAAAGTTATTTTGACACTTTGTATATGGGAGTCTGAGATGAATAGGAATGCATTAGAGGTTCATGTGTATCTGAACTCTGTGAAATTTGCTGATTATACAGGAAAAAGTTCATGATCTCCATGTTGCAATTTAAATGCCGTATTATAGCAGTGAAGATAACAGTGTTGCATGTTAATATAACAAATATTAAAAGAGAGAGTGTAGGCTGTGTGGGATAACTAATTCTATTTCTCACTCCTACATATGGATGTATGCATATATAAACTGAATTTGATTTGAAAGAGAATCTAAGGAACCAAAAATAAACTCTGAACAAGTCGTATAATTTAAATTAAGAAGTAGAAAATAAAATTACTCAGCTCTGTGTCTAAAAGCAGATGATCTCTGTGATTCTAAGATTCCAGAGAGTAGTAACAATTTTAGCATTTTAGTATTCACTATCCACATTATCTAGAATAGTATTCTGCAAAATTATTTCACTTGGGTGACTATTAAAACTACTAGATACTGTTAATTAGCCAATCTAATTATCATAGCATCTCAAGAAATCATTAAAAACCAAATAAAACAAAACCAAACTTTGTAAGTGCTTTATTAAGAAGAAAAAAGCTCTTTATTTGCTTCTGATGTAAGGCAGAGAAATCTATTTCTGCTTGTGGGTGCCCTCTCTACTTAGAAATCTACAGGAAGTTCAGCTATATGCAAAGTCCAGACACTGACACCATCTAGGCAAGTCTAATGGGGCTTACCTGCCCAAAATGTACAGGAGCAGAGATGCAACTTTGGGTTCATGAATGCTCTGGAACATGTGGGTTCATGAATGCTCTAGAACATGTGTTAAGGGGCTAAATACCAATGCCCTCAATGAGAAGATCACTACAGACAACTACAGCTTCTCAGGAGGTGAGGGCTCCTTCACACCTAAGGAAGTTCCACATTCCAAAGTCTATCTTTACAAATACCTTGAGCCAGTTTCTTTGAGACTTCTCTGGACATATGTCGAGCACTGGCTTATTTAGGCCTAGTGTGTTTTTATCACAATTATAAAATATGCATTTTGACTGAAGGGCATAGTATAGTCAGTGCATTTATGCATAATATCTAGCCTTGCTAATCATCCTTGGCCTTTGCAGGCTGGAAAGTCCTGCTTGAAGTTTATTTGTGTGCCTAGAACTAGAACAGAACTTCACATTGATTCTGGAGTTTCATGTTCTGTTGTAGGCCAACAGCCCCCAACAGACCTGAGTCTGTCTCAGGCTGTCTCAGTCTTGGTCCCCAGTGTGCCCCCACCCCTTGGGTTAATTCTGAGAACAGGTTTCTGATGAGGAAGTTCTCAGGTCTCCCTGACACTCCAGCCAAGGTTGAAACAATGGTGAAAACTCACTAAAGCAGAGTTTCCCAGGTTGCAGAGTATCCTAAACTACTAAGACTCCCAAGCCAAGTTAGTCCTCATACCAAATGCCACGATGCAACCCTCCGTGACAGCCCCCTGACTGTAGCCCTGCTCTATAACCAGTCATGGTCCACTTTTGTACATGCTTGCTTTGCCACATCAGCACAAAATGAGTATAAAAATCAGCCTGTACTGCACTTTGGGGCCGTTTGCCCTTTGGGGCAGCGACCCACCTGCGCAGGTGTAAATCAATCACCACCTAATTTGTACCTAAACTGGAGTCCATATTTTTCTTATGGGTGGCCAGAATTACAACAGTTCTTGGTCTCAGAGATTTAAAGAATGAATAGACAGACCACAGGATTAGTGGTAAGTCAGGATTTATTTACAGAAACAGAATTACAACAACTACAAAAACCAAACCTCCTGGCTCTCCTACTCCCTCTTCCAGATCTGTCCTCAGGTTCTCTGCTCAGGGGTTTATAAAGTCACAGAGGGTTGTTTTGTGGGAACTCAATGTTGACTTTCAGGGCATGGGTCTTCGTCAGTTATAGCCAGCTGTCCAATGAAGACTCAGGCCCTAGAAACTGACATGACATTGGCCAGTCAGAAGTACACAAGGAGGAGACAGCAAGGTGCCATCCATGAAATTGTCTAGCCAGAGGAGCAAGGGGAGGAGATAGCAAGGTGCCAGTGTCTTCCCCGCAGGTGTCCGGCCCTTCCAGGAAGCTGGTTCCTCCACCTGCCACAGTATCAGCACTGCCAGGGCCAATGCAGCAGGTTGTCAGGCTACCTTGTCCTGCATCAACATCTACAGGAGGGTCATTTAACTTGATGTCTCTGGAATTCCTGAGACAAGTTTTTAGCACTGAAATGGGTTTTATGATAATACCTAAGTTTCAATTTATTCTGAATTCGAGGAGAAATGGTATGTTATTTTGTATATATCTGTGAAAGTTTGAATAACACTAGCTATTTTGACAAATGACTCCCAAGTTTAAAGTGATGAAATGCTAAAATGTGTTTCTCATTAACAATATTCAAATAAAGAGATATTTGAACAGTAGATAGCTTTTTCCATGTGGTAATGCAACAAATTGGCCTCCTTTTTTATAGCTACAACTTCCCATATGGCCTGTAAGTTCTCCATTTTCAGCTGACAAAAGTGAAAAGAACTGGAACATGAATGAGAAATTGATGTGGGCCAACTCTGATAAGGGTGCACATTAATTAGGACTAAGTTGCATAGAAATATGGTAAAGGTAGGTACTCAAGAAAAGAAAAAAACAAGTTTGGTGCAAACTCATCAACCTATTATGCCTCAACTTTTCAAAATCTAGACGTTGAAATAAATGCTCACATAGCATATTTTTTGTTATCAGCATACCCAGCATTGCTTGCTAAAATTCTTCATGTACTTCTACAGTTTTTTGATCAATGGCCTTCCAATTGAGAAGAGAGTTAATTAAATCATATTTAAAAATATATATCAGAAATAATAACTGACTTAAATCTTCAAATAAGATGTTTTCTTTGGATATAAAGACATATTAATGGGTCTTTATAACAGTGTAAGACTCTAAAATCCATACTTTCATAGATGTTAACTATTCTCACAGTCTCATTTCTCTCTATGGATTTTATCTTATATATTCTCATAGACAAATAAATATAGAAACAATTTTCACCATCTAACAGAAATTGTATAACCTATGAAATGTCTAAAAATATTGTTTATATATGATAAATATGCTTTCAAATTTCACATTTAAAAAAAATCAAAATATTTTAGCCATTTCTATTGGCTGCATCACCTTAATTTTATTTTTTTCTTTTTTCTAGTTTCCATTCTTCTCCTGTCAATAGTTTGTCTTGCTTATTGTATCATCTGCTTGCTAAAGTTCACTTTCTCAATATAGACACTACTAGTTATCATTGTTCCATAATTTCATAAGGAGTAATGTAAATTATAAGCTGATAATTAAAACTTATTTTTTATTGTTTTTAAAATTGAAATAGAATGCACAAAGCATAGATATATAGATTATCATTTCCCCAGCCTCCCTAAATGTTTCTACCTGTTTCATACGTTACATACCATTTCCTACTAGAATATAATATTGGACCTGCCATTAAGACTAGATTATATTAAAAGTGTTGTCTCCTGAAGTTGAGCAATGTGAGCCACTTATAAGTTGCTATAATAAAATGCTCTAAAATGCAGGAGGTTACTTAAAATATTACACTAAAACTCTTTAGTGCAATAGGTCAGTAATTAAGAAGTTTAGTCATCTTACATGGATGTCCTACTCAAAAAATGTTCTATCTTTTCATCCATTAATATTTAAAGTATTGCCTCCATCTGCATGGCTCCAAATTAACAATTTTTATGTAAAATCTCGATTCCCTTTTACTGGTGACAAAAATCTAGGCGTCATCTAAGGAATGCAGTGACACGACTGAGATGAGGGACTGACTCCTCATCGTATAATATTAACTTTTTTTCTTGCCTTAGGATCATCTTTATATTATTAATTGTCAATTCCCAATTAATGACTGTGTGAAATATAGGCAAAGCTATATTAACCTGGAGAATTTTACCACTTACAACATAAGATATCTTTTCTTATGATACGGTAATATTTCACCATGTGCCATGTTCCCTAAGCATGCCCAGATTCATGTTTCTCTCATATTGGATCTGAAGTCAATAGCCATTGGCAGGGGCCCAGAAAGGGAAGTATGGAAATTTGTATTTAGGTTTAGAAGAATTAGATATAAGAAACCAAGGCTGAGCAGTCGTTCTGTAGATTGCACACAAAGCAGCCTAAACTTACATGTTGCAGGGAATTTGTCTTTTATAGCATACTATAAATCTAAAATTATTTATTGTTTAGTAATGATTTTTGTTCTCTTATAAGTAATGCATTAATTTAATAGAAATATTAGGAGAATGTTCAGAGTTATGTAACATGCAAAACTTGAGGGCTGTCATGTTTTCACTAATCCCATGAAAACAGATGCATCAATAGCTTTAAAAAAGGGAAGAAGAAAGGGCAGTGTCCTATGCCATGGCATGGCGCCTGAAGAAGGTTGTGCCCAACATCCCCACAGACACATGGAGAGGACAGAACTTCCAGCCCAAACAAAAACAGTACAGTGAAGTCCAGAAGACCCAAAAGAAGATGGATAGTTTTCCACAGACACCCCAATCAACACAGTTTTATGGGCAACTTTCACCTCACACTTTCACAACGATCATAATCACCACTTCAGCCTTCACCTAATAACCTAGAACAGCACCATGGACCTCTATCATCCCTAAGAAATAGGACTTACTTCTTAGAAACCAGTGAGAAAATTAATAAACAGGGAAAATAAAAGGAGGAAGGGACAATTAAACTTTGTTTAAGGAAGCCACGGCCCCTGACTTTGATTTCTCTACTAAAACTGCCCTGGGGGAATATTTCTTAAAACAATAAAAAGGATCAATTTAGGTTTCAAACATTTTAACTCACACGAATGATTATTTCTCCCTCTTTCACTATTTTTCATAATTTAGATATAAAACATATTAATGCTGTATCACAAATAATTACTCCTTGGGATTATATTTGAGTTTTGGGATTTCAAAGTCATTACTTAAGAATTAGCTGAGTTGTTGCATATTTTGTGTGGAAAATTCAAGTAGTATCATTAAAAGCCCAGTTTAATTGCTTTGAAAAAGCATATGCATGATATTATATTCAGTCTTTCAGATTTAACAATTCATTCTCCATGCATTAACCCCTACTATAATTCACTCATCTTTCTCTGTCTTTGAATTCTTTCTCTTAGAATTCAAAATCCTAAGACATACGTCCTTGAAAATTTACTGAATATCTGAGTATTATATGCTTCTTCATACAATTATGAATGACATTCTACTTAATATTAGATATTTAATATGTATTAAATATATTTAATATGAATTACATATTAAATATCTAATATTAAGTAGAATCTAACTTGTGTTCAATATACAGAAAAGAACACATATGAACCCTGTCAGCAAAGACATCCAAATTAATTTTGATGACAATAAAACAAACAAAAAACTAGTGCCCTGGCCAGTCCCATAGGTAGATATATACAAAGTGACTGTGGTGTCTGGAACTATGGCAGAGATAACAGATGTTTACGTTTAAGGAAGGAATGAGAGAAGGGATTCTGAACTGAATCTCAAAATTGACGGGATTATGGTCAGGTAGAATTTAAAGCTCTCGTATTATGTTTAATTTGTTTTCCAATTCTCAAATGATAAATCTTTATTTTTTACCACCTTCAACTTTTGTATTTGAGTTAGATTGGGTACATACTAATAGTATGCAAAAAACTAGAGGAAAGGTATCTCCATGACTTGGAGTTTTGAGTCAGAGCTGTTCCATAGAAGACTTGAAGGAAAGCTCAATGGACTAAAATTTTGTCCACCAATCTGGTATTTTTAAGTTTTAGGAAAAGTTATATCTTAGTTTAAATTGCCATAATAAAAAGAAAACAGAAACAAATAAACAAAAAGCAGAGAACAACAGAAAACATTTTTTCACAGTTCTGGAGGCTAAAATGTCCAAGATCAAGTTGTCATCTGATTTGAATCCAGATGAGAGCTCTCTTCTCTCATATGAAGAGTCAGAGAGGGAGCAAGGGAGGGGGAGAGGAAAAAAAGGAGAAAAGGTATCAGCTGTTCTACGTATCTTCTTATTATAATAACACCAGTCTCATCACAGGGGTTCCATACTAATGATTTCATTTACCTCCCAAAGCCTTCATCTCCTAATATCATTGTAATGGGGGTTAAGGTTTCAACACACGACTCTTTTTAGGAGATACAAACACTTAGTTTGTAAAATTTGGATGCAAGTTTACCAAAGGGTGAGAGAGTGCAGATAATTTGATAAGGTGCGAGAGTGCAATAAAACATAGATTATATGATAACTTCCTGGAACTCAGGCAATATACCTTCCAGGTCAACTCCTATCTGGAGGAAGTGGTCAATAGGCACTTGGTCATGCCAGGTGGCACCAAAGTTGAGTAAAAACATAACATATGTGGCTTTTTATGAGTTACATAGTTTAAATATTACTCTGATGCCCATCTTTTCTATTGACTTCTCTTGTGTCAAAATAATTCTCCAAGTTAACAGGAACTCACAACTTACTTCAGCGATCCTGCACTTTGAGGGGACCGGATAGAGTAGCTACCAGAGTAGCCTGTGGCAAAGCCAACCTTCCCACAGGTGGAAAGGATAGCTACACATATTTAATACACCTACATCACATGATGTCTTAAAATTTCAAGAAATCTATTGAGTTAAATGAATAATAAATCTGAAAAGTTTGCTACAGCTATTCATAGTTCCACTAAATTTGAAAAGGGGCTAAGAAAATGTGTATTCTAAATAATCATGCCAAGAGTTGGTTGATATTTCCTTTGAAACTAATCATAGGCATGAAAAAATGTTAGATCCAAGATTGGTGTGATTTTAATATACACAAAAACAAACAGAACACAAATGCTGCATAATACTTTTCGTTCTTTTTATTTTTTTGAGACAGAATCACATTTTCTCACCCTCAGTAGAGTGCTGTGGCGTCACAGCTCACAGCAACCTCCAACTCTTAGGCTGAAGCAATTCTCTTGTGTCAGCCTCCTGAGTAGCTGGGACTACAGGCGCTCAGCACAATGCCTGGTTATTTTTTGTTGAAATTCTCATTGCTGTTTTAGCTGGTGGGGGCTGAGTTTGAACCCACCACCCTCGATATATGGGGCCAGTACCCTACCCATTGAGCCACAGGCATCACCCATTACTTTGCTTTATCAACTGTGCATTTCATTATAAAACTGAAGCATCAAACTAAAATAAAGCTTAGGATAATAAATGTGGATTTAATAATTGCTAATATTTTTAATATACATATAGAATGTTTAATAATTAATCACAAAATTAATGAACTACAATGGTGAAAAATCAAGTGCAGATGAAATTATAGGACTTTATTATATACTAATAAAAGACAATTTCTTTCATAGCACTTTGCTTCATCAGTGCATTTTAAATAAAATTATTAATAAAGATTATAACCAAGAATTTTTAAAATCATAATTATAGCTGTCATATAATGGGTAACAAAGAAATTGAATTTAGAAAGTGAATTCTATACTGCTTTAATTGGTAACACTGAGGAAATAGTCAGGATTTGTGTGATAAATTTAATGAGGCAGGAAGTTAGGACGGTATCATTTTTAGTTTGCACATTATTTACAGAAGCCTAGAATAAACAACAATAGTAGCCTCAGATAAATATCTCATGGGAATACTTTGTACAATCTAGTAGCAAACTCTTTAAAAGGTCTGTAGATTCCATTCACTATATATTGTAAGAAAAATACTGGAGGGATATATTTTATTAAATGTTGCTAAAACATATATGAACTTTTATTCTTATTGTATAATATTCTACATGATGGGTTTCCTTTTATGGGCTAAATCTAATAAAAGGCAAAAAGATGGTATTACCTTGAGTCATAGTAAAAGAAGTGCCATGAACACACGAATCCTACATTTGTGGGATGAGAAAAGTTTGCAATTTGTTTATTCTTAAACTTGAAACTCTTCTACACGTAGATAGCATGTGTATGGGTAGATGATACATAGATAGATAGATAGATAGATAGATAGATAGATAGATAGATAGATAGATAAAGATTCTGGACTTTTTAAATATTGCAAAAATATAGAAGTATTTATTCCTACTTAGTTATCAAAAGAATTAAACTTGGGACCTGAGATAAAGATTAATATTTTTTCAAAAATTAGAAATAAGAAAATGTTTATAAAAATTTCATCTGAAAATGTTTTAAAATAACTTGCAAACATGGAGAATGAATTTCAAATTGTAACTTGTGAGCAGAGGGTAATGCTAAGATTAAAGTTAAAGAAAATGGTTTCCCCTGCTCAGTATTAGATTAGATTTATTTCAAACTAAATCTTGATTGGCAATATTGATCAGAGTTAATGAAGATACAGAGTTCATAAGACCTCAGGACATTTCGAAGTTTTGAATATCTTTACAATGAAAATATTACTCATCTTATTTATGTGATCTTATAAATACTTTTCCACATACATAATTTATCTACTCAGTAAGGAATAAATGAATTGTGACTTCGGGTTTACTTGGGTTTGTGAATTAAAGGACAGTGTTTCTGAAATTTTCAGGAAATACAAATTCTTTACTGTAACATGCAACATAAAATTTTGCATTTTTTCCCAGATTTTTGTAAAACAATCATTGCTGAATTTTTCTTAATTATTGTATTAGTTAAATAACCTCATTTATTGAAAAATAGAATAGTATTGGTCCATTATTCTTTTTTCTAGCTTCTCTAGATCATTTGCAGGATATCACCTTCCAGCTTGTTTGTTTCTGAAGAATCCACATATTTAATACCTATGAATTTACTTTTCACATTTGGTCACTCATCCACATCATTAAAAAAGTCATTAAGTGAGGATAAACCGGCTGCAGTCCCCTCACCACCTTGAAACACTGTGCTGAAGCCAAGGTAGGATCTGATTTAGCTCTTCGAGGATTATTAATGTGGAATAATTTCTTTTTTGCAGTTTTTGGCCAGGCCAGGTTTGAACACACTACCTCCGATATATGGGGCCAGCGCCCTATTCCTCTGAGCCACAAAGGTGCCACCCTGGAATTAGCTTTTCAGTGGTGGAAAACATTAGTACATATTTAAGAAACACTGATTTAATGCTCTGTGGGGAAATGGTCAAACAGCACTTGAAGAAATAAAGCAGGCTTTGATTTCAAGTGGGCAAAATATAGAAGGGTTACTTTGAAGAGAAAGGGAAGTAACAAAAAAAAAGAAAGAAAGAAAAAAAGAAGGGGAAACAGTAAAGGAGCCAAATAAAGAAAAGAAAGAGGAGGAGGGGAAAAGACTACTTGTCTTTGCTCATTTCTTTTTCTTTCTTTCTTTTTTTGTTTTTGTTTGACAGAGTCTCACTTTGTTACCCTGGGTAGAGAGCTGTAGCATCACAGCTCACAGCAACTCCGAGCTCTTGGGCTTAGGTGATTCTCTTGCCTCAACCTCCCAAGTAGCTGGGACTACAGGAGCCCACCACAGCGCCTCGTTATTTTTTTCGTTGCAGTTTGGCTGGGCCAGGTTTGAACCCGCCACCCTCGGAATATGCCGCTGGCGCCCTACTCACGCCACAGGTGCCGCTCATCTTTGCTCATTTCTTAAGGACCAATTCTGACACATATTAACTTTTTTACCCTTAAAATTGTGCATGTGTTGGCACATGTTTAAATCGATTATATTAGTTTGAATTCAAGTATTGGCATAGAGTAGATACTTTTGCTATGGGTGAAGCAGTCAGATTTCCCAGCTGGAAAATCTATTATCTTGTTATTGAATTCTCCCTATATAATTTATTTTAAAATGTATTTTGGTTTCTTTTTTTAAAAATTCTGTTTAATGTTGATCTATTTTAAATTACTTGGTCATATGTCTTTTATGCTAATAATAAGATAGAAACAGAGGAAGGAAGGGATTTTATTTTATCTCTATTAGATTGAAGACAGAAATTTAGCATTTACTTTTAGTGAATATGGCAAGCTTCATAAAGCATAGTCTATTTTAATAAAAATATTTCCTCAAGCAACAGGGCTGAGCACGGGATAATATATAATCGATCAATATAATGGGGGAGAAAGTACAACTTTAAAAGATCACATTTTTCTTTCTAGCACACTTGCTGTTAAAACATCCATTAGTTTATAAAAGGTACTATTTACAAGGATCGATTTCCCTGTATCTCTTGATTAAATTTTCCTACTCTTACCACTCCTTTGCTAAGCATGCAAAATTTGAAAAATGGAAGAGAAATATGAGATGAAGAACTCAAATGACATCAATTTTACACTAATTGAAATGTTGTAATGCCAAGTGAAAGGAACCTCTACTCTACTCTGCAGAGAGGTAAATAAAAAGGTCAATATGTTTCAAAAACTGTAGGAACGCTCATGCAAACTCACATGTGTTTACTATGACCTCTGTAAAAGTTGTTCAGTTGAAGAGTTGGTTGGTTATTTATCGATTCTCACGTGTTACTCCTTCCATTCCACATTTTCTCAAGTTTTAAAGTCATTTTTTTATGCCAATATCACTTTTCTGGGAAAATTCCATGTTTTTCTTAAGCAGAGATTATCCTGTTTTATTTTTATAAACAAATATCATAAAAAGGAAGAAGTGTTTTGAAATACCAGGACTGAAAGGCATCTGAAAGATTTACTCATAGTGATTTTGTAAATGATCTGGTGTTCAAAATTACAAAATAAACTTGTTTTTTAATCAACAAGCGATCTGCTTGAATTTAATTCATATGACTGGAAATAGCCATTTCATATTCAAAATTCCATTGATTAAAAAATTTCACCCAGTATATAATATCGACTTATGAATTGATGTGGTCTATTAATCTTTAAAATATCAAGTTTTGATTGAGTAAATGTAACTTCTAAAATTATGTTTCTTTATTAATATAAAATAGAATTGTTATATAATGTATATGTTAATTTGATGGGGTTCCTTGCGAGCAAGGCTATATATAAGCACACATAAACAAGTTGAAAATAAAGTACTGATATTCCATTTCCTAATTGTTTCAAATCTCTACAATAAAGAATCCAGTTTGATTCAGAGGCAATAAAAAGACTTTTTCCACTTTATTGTCAAATTTCAGTACATGGAGCTGAAAAGGGTAAAAATAGTTTATGAATGTTAGAAGTGTGTATCTTTCAAACACAACAGTAACTTCTCTAAGTAATCCAGTTAAGCAAAAACTACCAGAAAAAGAATGGGGGAAAAAGTAATGACTAAATATAAGCAACTATATTTTATTTTGAAGTTTTTAATGTCAGAATATCACAGGGGTGCAAATGTTCTCATCACACGAAGTGCTTTTTGTACAGTTGAATCAAAGTTATACGTGTGTTCATCACCCAGGGGGTGTGTACTGTACCTCATAGGTGTGAATTGACCCTTCTCTGGTCCG
The DNA here is from genome assembly GCA_963573935.1 of Arctocebus calabarensis. Classification (NCBI taxonomy): domain Eukaryota; kingdom Metazoa; phylum Chordata; class Mammalia; order Primates; family Lorisidae; genus Arctocebus; species Arctocebus calabarensis. Next base: position 41,671 of record CAUYON010127056.1, on the reverse strand, counting down.
TCCTACCTGCTTGCTTTCCTTGACTTTTACCACCATATGTGCATTTGGATGTTGATCAATTAGCTAGTGAATAGATGTGGTGTTTGTTTTTCTATTACTGTGAAACTTCGGTTAGAGTAATGGTCTCTAGTTCCATCCACATTGTTGCAAAAAGTATTAATTAGTGCACCATTTTTATGGCTGAGTGGTACTACATGGAAAATTTTATTAATACACTCATGTGTTGACAGGCACATTGAGTTGATAAGATCATTCTATCAATTTATATTTTAGAGATTGGGAAACACTCTGAGGGATAGAAAAACATATTACTTTTCTAACTTCCTGGGAAATACTAAGCTTTGTCAAATTGTACATTTACAATGGGTTTTATATTACCATCAGGGTAAATTAACATTACAAGTGTTTGAAAGTTTAATTCATTTTCTATTCATATTATCACTTATTAAATAAAAGAACTATTACTATGTACTGGATTCAAAACTTAATACATCACTTTTCTTTTCTTTATTTTTTTTCTTTTTTTGAAGAAATGGAATATTTATTATTGAAAGATGAAATAATTAAAATAGCTTTTTTTTAATTTTAATTTTAATTTTTTTTTTTTGAGACACACTCAAAACAGAGAGTCTCACTTTGTCACCCTGGGTAGGGTGAGAACAGCAACTTCAAACTCTTGAGCTCAAGCAATCCTTGTGCCTCAGCCCTCCCAGTAGCTAAGATGACAGGTCTTTGCTTGCCACAAGTTTTTTCTATTTTTGGTAGAGACTGGGCCTCCCCCTTTGCTCAGGCGGGGCTAGAGCTCAAACACTCAGGAGATCATTCAGCTTCATCCTCCCAGAGTGCTAGGATTACATTTATAACCATTCCAGGCTGAAATATTTTTTATTTAAATGACAAATTTATTTGTAATAAACCATCCATAGCATGCACACCTTTCAAGTGTACACTAACATTAATGCTAAGATTTTGTCAGAACTCCTAAATACACAAACTATTAAAGAAAGTAATTAAAAGAAAAAATAATCTCACTTCATAGACATGCTTCTCTCAGCAGGTACTTATATGTGAAAATATCATTAAAAAGAGATTAACTAAAATACCAATTTGGAGTTAAGTGAATGCCTTTACTACTAAAGTGTCTTTTGCTTATTATGACAGTCTTTATTATATTCTGATGATTTTAACTTTTGTAAGTTTTATGTGATGGGAAGATACATTTTTATCTCATATTTGTTAAATTTCAATGCAATTGCAAAAAGTAATGTCACAATGGATATTGTACCAATTTCAAAATGAAAGCACCCACTGTATCAGAAGACCTGATAGAGTTAAGCAAGAAACAGTAAAGTGGAAGATAAAATACATGTAAACAGCTTTAAAAGGAGCGATAACCAGTGTAAGATGACATCAAAGAGGTGTGGGGCAGCTTTGAATGCCTTGTGTGTAATTGAATTCAGAAATGAAAACAAGGCAGAAGTAAAGAATTAAAATGACAAATCTCAAAAGCTTAGGGAAATTCACAAGATACAAAGTAATATAAACAACTAATCTGATATAAAATATGGTGAACACAGAGTTATGTGATGTTATCACGTGATAAAAACTGCAGTACGATTCCTAATTTAAAGAAAATGGACAGGTTGCAATCCTCTGTGATTAGGACCCACAAGTTTAGAATTGTTGGATATTTTTTCATTTTGCAAGATTTTTACATAATAAAATTTCAGAAGCCAGAGCACCCAGTTAGCATACTATGAATAGAAAACATATTTCCTGAACCATGGTAGGTTTTATAATTTAATTGTATTTATACTGATGAGTGCACACACAAAAAATAAATTTGTGGGACTTTGTTTCATTGATTTTGAAATTGTATCGTCCTTGACAAGCCTGACAGAAAGTCCATAGTTTTTCTCTCAAGTACATTAAACTATTCTTTGTTTATTTTCTTTTTTTTTTGCTGTTTTTGGCTGGGGCTGGGTTTCAACTCGCCACCTCTGGCATATGGGGCTGGCGCCCTATTCCTTTGAGTCACAAGCACCATCCCATTAAACTATTCTTTTACTATATTCTGTGCTATTATGTTTGCGCTTACTAGGTTGATGCTGAAAATTGATTTTTGAAACTACATAACAGTAACTTCTAATATTTATCAAAAATTCATTTATTAGAAAATCATAATAAAATGAATATAAATATTTAATTTTTTCAAGGTTCATGAGTCATTCTGAAAGTATTGAAAGAATCCTCTGAAAACTTGGGTTTATAACATTATTTTCTCTGTAAATTTAATAATACCATTAAAACGTACGTGGTAGGTTTTCTGAAACAAACAAAAATTCACTTTTATCCTAATTATATTGTGGGTAATCTAGGAGAAATGACAGAACATTTCCAATGTACTTACCTAAATAAGACAAAATACCCATAACCCTTTCAAATCAATCAATTCCTCAGCCAATTAGTAAAGAGAGCTGGTAGGCTCCACCTCTCTGCCTCACAAAGACTTCACCCTGAGCGCGAACGTGCCCTAAATTCAGCCCCTCCAGGGCCCACCATCTCCCCATGTCCTGCCTGTCAGAATTTAATGGTGGAAACTTTATCTTATTTGAAACCCATTCTTTTGAGACAATTTTATTTCTCCACTAGGAGAAATAAACACCAATTCTCTGAGGCACCTGTAAGCATTTATCCTCCTGAATAGTAAGAATTGTTTAGTCAGTGTTAGTGACAAGCTTACAGATTATTTTTTCTATTACCACCTCCAAAACTATAACAATTCCATCTTAAGGAATGATATTCATAACCTATTGACCTTTATCCCTCCACTTAAGCTTTCCTCTCAGGATCACCCCCTTTTTTTTAGTTATCTATTGCCATTTAGCATATTATCTCCAAATTAGGTGGATAGAAACAGCATACATTTATTATTTCATCTGCTATGGGTAAATATCCCAGATATACTAATTAGAGGCCCTCTAACTCAGGGTCTCTCACAAGGCTGCCATCCTCTACTTTGGGAAGCTTGACTTCCAAGATCCATCCTGAGGTTGTGGACAGTCTTCAGGTCCTTGCTGGCTGCTAACTGGTGGCACTCATCACTTGCTATTTGAGTTTCATGATGAAGCAGTTCCCAACAAGGCAGTTGGCTTCAGTTAGAAGGAGAGACTGAGAGAGGGCTCCCAAGATGGAATTCAGAGTCTGTGCTGCCTAACCTTGGAAATCTAATCCATAGAAGTGAGTAATATGTTCATCCAGGAGAACAGAGTAGGGGGGGCCTCAAAGAAGTACCTTTACCAGGGGTAAAGATTATGTGGGGCAACTTTATAATGACAGTTGTAAAATCACAAAACCTGTTATTCCTGTGAAACTGTGAGATCAAGCACTGCCCTTTGATCAATAGCCTGTCTGTTCAGCATGTCAACAGTGGCATTGTAGCTGCTGTTCTCCCTCACTGAGACTTCTCATCCATTGGCACCTCTGCCCTCTGCTATGGCATAAGGACTTCCTGGGGACAGTTACTCCCTGGGGCACTTGACAACCCAGGCTTTATGTTAGAAATGCTGGAGGGAATTTTAAAATACAAGTTGTCCCAAAGATCATCATGCATAGGGAAAAGGGGAAATTGTAGCTCAATGTCTCTTTATTTTCAAAATATTCATTACAAAATTTTACAAAACATTTATAAAATATTCTTTGCATGTTGGCCACCTCTTTTTACTCACACATGAAGTCTTCTCTCCCATTGATGGTGAACAGGTTCCAAGATGTCTTATGCAGTATCTCCTTTGTATGAAGACTTAGGAAAACCCTGTATATACCTGTCCTCAAGAGAGATTAAGTGAACCAGTATGCCTGGGACTAGACATTAATATTTTTTATAGCTTGCATTATGATTCTAATAAGCAGTTGTATTTGAAAATTAACATTGTAGATTTTCTAATTACTCTAAACATTCTATTGTTGTTTACCTAAAAAGGGGATTGACAGATTGCCTCCCTTGGGCCAAATACTATCAACTACCTATTTTTTAAATAAAGTTTTGTTGGAACACAGCTATATCTCCCTAATGTTTATGGAACACAAAGTCAGAATTGACTATGTAAGCCACATAAAACATGATTTGCATACTGAAAATATTGATTAATCTGGCCCTTTATTTATAAAGTTTCCTGATCTCTGACCTATCTCCCTTCATACCTCTTTTTTTGTTTGTTTTTAATTTTACCAGCATATTGCCAACCTCTTTCTTGGATGAACTCAACTATTTGATTTCTACATATTTCTAAGTCCTTGAAAACTGCTGAAGAATATCATATAGCCAAATTTATAATTTAAGACAACAATCAAGATTATAAACTGGGTATTTACATGTGCCTGATACAAGTATCACTTCTTCAAGCATTACCTACAATCCTTTAATTTCTGACACCCTCCTTGACTCCTCACGTATCTCTCTCAGCAGCGACTTTGCTATAACAACGCAGAGAAAATATATGCAAGTCTTCATACTCATGGCTTTTCAACCACCCAGCACTGAACATACCTGTCTCCATTTGCAACCATCACCTTTACCCCTGATCCTATGAAGAAGATCTTAATCCTCCCTAATTTCCGCCTCTGAACTCAGGATTGGTTCTCACTTTACTTCGTGAAGAAATTACATGTTTAATAATACCTCTCTTCACTATAAATGAGATTTTCCTTTTTTGTGTAGATGCCTCTTATGATGTTCTCCATGGAGCCTATTCTGTCACCAATTAGCACCTTAGATCTCAAACTATTTTTCTGAGCTTTAGCACAATATAAGCTAAATTTCTGCTCAACACATCAACCTTTTCCCACCTCACCTGCGCAAGTCTCTCCAAATAACAAATCCCCTACCTTCTGTTGCATTAAAGGATGAATAATTACTAAGATATTTAGGAATGATAAAAAAGTTGGAAGTTTAACTGTTCTTGATATAAAGTTTCAAATTACACACTTCTTGTATTCACACGCCAAATGTGAACACAAATGTGTTCACACTTCATCATTTTGTTCTCCCATATGATATGCTTGGGTGGTTGGAAAGACTTTGCATTGTGTTGGCTTTCCTCCTCTCTCCATAAAAACACTAATTTTTGTTTGAAAAAAATGTCCATACTGGTTGGTTGTCAAAAATAGAAAGGGAGAATTTTTTTTCCCAGGAATACTGTGATGTGAGAGAAACTATTGCTATGTGGGGGAAATATTGAACTAAACCCTGAATACAGCAAATGTCTGGGAATTTGTAACAAAAGAGCTGAACGATGGAGTCAGTGCATGGAAATTGATTATACAAGGTATATCAAAGGCAGAGAGGTTTCCTGCTAAACTAGACTCTTGCTAAAGGCATGCCAAAAAGATAAGATATCAGGGGAGAGGGGATTTGGAATAAACTAACTCAGCAGGATCTTTGCTAAAATGAGGCTCCAGAAGAGAGAACAGAGAAGCCTGACTAAATTTCGGTCCAGGAGAGTGTCTGTCAGTTTCAGCATTCTTTGGTCTATGTGGTCACAGAGTTCAAAAACGTCTTAAGATGCATTGCAGAAGGACACCGATAAACCCCATTAATATTTAGGAGTCTTCCAGTACATTATACCCAAATTAAAAGTGCATATTGTTTGCTTCTATGGCTTTATCTACCATAGTCATTATATTTTATATATAGAATATATACACATGTACACATATATTTAGCCACTTTATTAAATGTTATCTAAATTCTGAATTTTATTGTTTTAATAGGGGTGGTAAGTGGTGGGGATATGGTAACGTATATTTCTGGTTTGCGATAATGAACAATTTAAAATATTTCATTGAGATTGATTGACAAATTTTTTTATCTGACGTTTCAATATAAAGACTAAATAATTATATACTTAAATATTCCCATTATCCCATTAGTAAGTCCTGGATGTTTCAGGGTACAGATGTGACAATGCAAGTTGCAATAGTATGTTCTGTTGTAGACTTAAATTACAGTAGTAGTATTAGTACTACACTATGGTTTTTGTAAATGTTGAATGACCTTTGGATGCCTTCAAAATTATCTTAAATTTGTTTTGTGGAAGTGGCTGTGGAAGGGGTTACAATATGTGTCATTATGAAGTAGTGGAAAGAGGCTACACTATGATCAGATTGAAAATCATAGCCATGGCTGTGAATAAAAATAGCTTATTGAAGTGTGTTAACTAAAGTGACTGGTAGATGTTTGAGGTGTGTCCATTTTTTACCTTTAGTGTACTCTTCTGAGCATTGATTGATCTGGGTACATTTCTCCAGCATTTCTCTAGGACAGAATTTACATTAACAAACCTAACTTTATATTATGCATTAATTTCCCCGAAACATATACATTTTGTTGGACGAAGATCACATTTTCCAAATAAGCATTATAGTAGAAGTGGCAATAGTTAAACTATATTCTCATTCTGCAATTATAATTTTAATATTACATTATTTAAATTTAAATATTTTTCTCTATTAATCACTTTTATTATATTATATTAGTATTGTAATTGTATTTTTGGAAACCAGGTCTCACTTTGTCACTCTGAGTACAGTGCTGTGGCATCATAGCTCACTGCAGCCTCAAACTCTTGGGTTCAAGGAATCCTTCTGTTTCAGCCTCCCAAGTAGCTGGTATTAAGCATTTTTAAAGAAATAATTATTTTCAAAATTTGCTTAATGAAGCAAACATATCCTATCAACTGACACATTTTATTTTATGAAAATGTCCAGCCCCCAACTGGTATTACTTGTGTCAAACCAAAAACAAACAAAAAAGAAGTTGTGAGGGAAACTCATGCACATATATCTGTGATCAGAACTGTTGCAAAGACCTCCTGACTCACTGAAAAACCATAAAAGTCTTACATATGACATTATCTGAAGACAATCTCCCTAGCAACATCTGGTATCAGAAATAAGTACTTGCCAACTTCTGTAATAAGCTTCTCTAGCCAAGGAAGTACAACCATAGCACATTGCTATTCCTTGGTGATTCCCAAATGCACTTTGTTTCAGAGAGTTAGTCTCTCTGCTGTTAATATTAAGTTGACATAATTTAATGTCAGAAGCAGGATCCAAAGAGGACAAGCCTTTCAGGGTTCCCTGAAACCGTGTGTGGTACCTTTCAGAACCAGTGTGGTCTCCATGTCCACTAGTTGGCTGTCTGCTGGTTAGTCCTTTCTTGGATTTGAGCTCCTTCTTTTTACTGAGCTCTAACTTTATTTGGAATATCACTGCCTTTCGGAGGACTCTTTGAGTTTCATTTATTGATTTAATTTGTTATACATGAAATTAATCTTCTTAAGAAACAAGGTAAGTTTAAAAAATTACATATTGACCTAAATAAGTCTCCAAAATACCCCCTTATGGAATTTGTCTATTTTGAATTTTTTGTAAGAAATTTACATCTAAATAATATTCTCTGTTTCATAAAGGTGACTCCCCCTTTACACCTTCAGACATTACACTTTTACAATGGTGAAGCCAAAGTCTTACGTTTACATATGTACCCTACTCCTTGACCATTTTATCTTAAGCTTCCTTCTTATACCTTTTTTCATTTTAGTAATTAATAGTATTAAGTTTTGTGCTTCTGAGATATAAATTTTCTACGTTATTCCTCCTAAAAGTCATCCCTTTGGAAGTACAAATTTAGGTTTGTGTAACTAAGAAGTGCTTATGGTAATGCAACAGATGATTAAAAGATTGATAGCTTCAAAGAAGGAGAAAAATTGTTCGGAACCCACTCAAGCAAATTAAAATTCTTAAAGAATGTAAGATCTATGTATAACTGTACTTTTATGTATTAAATATGTGTTCAATGTAATGTTAAAATTGTCAACATTAATTATAATAAAAAATTCTTTTATAAATCTAAAGTTATTGGTTGAAAAATCTTTTTATCTCCTAAATGTATAAGATCATAAAGTGATAAATCCTTCAACAGCTATTTTTATGTGTAATTCCTCCATAATTTGAAAGAACAATTATATCAGGTAAGTATAAATTGGATAAAGGTTTATAACAAAGATGTAGATTCAAAAATATGTTTCCATGACTTCAAATCTTAAAGTCATATTATATTAAATTCAATAATAGGTACTGATTATATTTCAGAGTAATATCTAAGTAAAATACTGAAATTTCTGAACATATGTTTAAAGTATATATATTCTTATTTTTATATTGTACAGAAAGACTAAATATATTTGTGTCCATTAAGAAAGAGAGGAAAAATTATTCTTATGCTGTTCATCTGCAAAATGAAGAAAATTATATGAAAATGCTTACTAATTTTCATATAAATTAATGTTTCTAAGAGTTAAAGTTTTAAATTATTAATAATATTTGGTAACAAAAACTAGTAATAATGAAAGGAAATAATTTTGTATGCAAAGAAAGTAACTCATACAAAGAAAATTGCAAGTAGGCAAGTGTGGCTTTCTAAGGGACAAAAAGAGCTTTATTTAATCTAAAAGTAGAAGGATTGTCCTAAGACAGCGGTTCTCAACCTGTGGGTCACCACCCCTTTCCAACAATGAAAATACATTGCGGCATTAGGAAGGGTTGAGAACTACTGTCCTAAGATAAGAAAAAGAAAACATATTGATAAAAACTGAATAAATATGAAAGTTTTAGAAGGTTTATGGAAGATGAATCTTAGGAAAGAAATTTCATGTGTGATCATGTTGGCTAACTTTGGAAAGTAATTATTTATAAGTTGTTCTGAAAGACTCTGCTTAAATATCAAAAGTACATTGACATAAAAGTAGAATTTGGTCACTTGCCTTTTAAAAAAAAAGTGTTTTTGGAGTTTGATCTGTTCTTACTAGAAAATAGTGAAAGAGTTTTCTTTACTTTTTAGATACATGACCTACAAAACAAGGATTATATGATTCCTGATAATTTTTTATAACTTGTGCTGTATTTATTAAGCATTATGTTACTTAAGATAAGCAAGTATTCTCAAAACTAAAAGATCTAAGATTTATTAACAACTAATCTTCTATATTTGATATTGGATTATTTTAATTTTTACCACAATTAAATGAATGACTATTTATTCATAGCGTCCAGTAATAATATTTTGTTAGTATTTCAAACTCTTTGACATTGTATAGAAACTTCCCAAAATAAAATTCTGAATTAAGTCAGTTTGTCCTCAAAGTAACTTTGGGATTTTCAAGTTGGGTTCCTTTAGTTTGAAATTTTTATCTAAAATCTCAAGAGATATACTAAGCTGATTAAGCTTATTTGATATTTTAAACTATATGAGAAGCATTGTCAAATAATAAGTAATGGTAAACTTTTAATTTATATTTATAAATGTGTTATTGATATTAGTGTTTCAACAATTTTATAAAATTCTTAGAAATGTGACATGTCAAAATTTTGGTTAATTTGTTAAAATGTTGTATGCTACATTACTATTTTTTAACTATGGCCATTCTAAGCCTTTGTCACCCATAGGAACTTTCTTTGATTCTTCTCTAACAGCCGTTTCAAAAAACTACAATCCAAAATTGCTTCTTCTTCAAGGATGTTCATGAAAAGGATTTTGACAAATACCATGGAATTAGATTTCTGATAACCTATGGTGACACCATTGGAATGGGTAAGAGTTTCCAGAAAACTAGTGAAGAAAATTCTAGTTTTATAATATATCTAACCAGGATTAGGTGAATATGTATTAATGGGGCTAAAAGCACTGATGTAAATACTTTGAGTTTGTCTAAAATTTTGCTATTCTTTAAATGTTTTTGTTTTGCTGCTTTTTAAAGCTATCCATAGCTTAAAACACTATAGTAACATATACTCTTACAAATAAAAATTAGATGATTTACTTTTTCTTCCTACCTGATTCTTCATAGTTTGGAAAGTTTTTAATAAATTTTGTTATGACAACATAATCATTTTCACAAATTCAATACAAATCTATGCTCTTTATAAATAATGGAATTGTAATCCTTATATTATCAAGTCTTTGATTTAGAATGTCACATTTGAGAACGTGAATAGAATGTCTGGATTCCAGAGTTTCCAGGCTTACAGTACGTGAGTAAACAATTTTATTTTTCATCTCATTTTGAGGGGAGGAACAGAGTCTCACTCTGTTGTCCTAAGTAGAGTTCCCTGGCATCATCATAGCTCCCAGCAACCTCAAACCCTTGAACTTAAGTGATCTTCTTGCCTCACCCTTGTTGTGGTTTTCTATTTTAATAGCAACAGGGTCTTGCTCTTGCTAAGACTGGTCTCAAACTCCTAGGCTCAAGCAATCTACCTTCCTCAGCCTCCCAGAGTGCAAAGATTACAGGCTTGAGCCACCAAGCCAGCCCTGAGAAATAGTTTTTACTTCCTAGTACTCTAAGGAATCTCAAGATTTCTTGGGGACCTCAGGAAGAAAGAAATTCATTGACATTTGTAGGTTCTACAGGTGAAGTATGAAGTTTGCCTTATCTGACCTCCTGTTCTTGATAATCATGTAAATGTGCAATCTGAGATCTTTTATTGTAAGTTACAACAAAGCTCCCTTGAAAAAGAGCCAATGGTGGCACCTATAGCTCAGTGGGTAGGGTGCCAGCCACATACACGGAGGCTGGCAGGTTCAAACCCAGCCAGGGCCATCCAAAACAACAATGACAACTGCAACCAAAAAATAGCCTGGTGTTGTGGTGGGTGCCTGTAGTCCCACTACTTGGGAGGCTGAGGCAAGAGAATCACTTATGCCCAGAAGTTTGAGATTGCTGTGAGCTGTGACACCACAGCCCTCTACCAAGGGCAACATAGTGAGATTCTGTTACAAAAAAAAAAAAAGCCAATGTTCTATAACTTTTCTTGCTACCCTTATGTAAATATTCAGGACAAGTTTGATGAGGCTAAACTTATTCTACATACAAATTAATAGCACTTTTATACTTATTATCTTTGATAGAAATAAGGATGACTATAGAGAGAAAAATATTCTCTAAAGAAAAGCTATAGCACACCTATTATTAAATTTTAGCATTGTTCATTGTTTCTAAGTTTTTGTTCTTTGCTTTTAGATTGGACTGGATTCTAAATTATTCTCATTTCCTCCAATGTCTAGCTGTAGCTCTCCAACTAACAGCAAAACTTCTCTGTTCCTAAAGGCCTATTAGCTGTAAGTAGATAACTTAATACAATTTGCAGTTCATGCCTGAACTGGTGACCACACCAGAATTCACCACCATGTTCAATGTTGTAACCAGAGATATTCAAACTGCAAATTAGAGTAAGGATTTGATGACTTTACACTGTGGCACTGTAGACTTTTCAGAAGACACTAGAACAAAACTTCACTCTGACTTTTTTTTTCTTTTTTTTTTTTTGCATTAATCCCACCTCTTTCACTTGGAAGAATAATGCTATAACTATAATTTCATGACCAGTAGTTTCTATGAGTAACTGAGTAAAATGTTGGATCTGTCCTTGCAAACCAACATCTTTCCACCACCTAAGTAATCCTTTAGTCCACCCAAAGGGTAACTATAGCAACATCCCTAATGACTTATTTATTATCTTGTGTATCCTTGTGGTCTGTAATGCAAAGGCTATTTCCTCCCAGAAGTGCTCATTAAATTTTCTTGCCAGAGTAGTCATAGATAATAAAAAGCTCTCAATTATCTATTGGTTGAAAAAGAGTATCTATGCCATTGCTAATACTACATGCTGTAAATGGATAAATTTATCTAGAGAAGTTGAGACCTAATTACATAAAATAAAAGAACAAGATTTATGACTACAGCAGATCTCACCACATCCCTCAGAGTCTTTTGATTTGTTAGTTGGCTGCCTTTGGGGCTAGGTTCATGGATCAGAATGATTAAACAGAAAGGGTTGATCATATTACTATTAACTTTATTCTGCATGGTCCTTTTAAAACTTTTCACCTCTTCCTGGTCCAAACTCTGCAGAAATAATACGTCTAACAGAAAAATGTTTACCCGGTGCTTTGAAATGGCTGCCAATGCCTATGGAATTGATAAACTTGAACTTAGCAATGGACTCCAGGCAGAATTATCCTGAGCACAACTGCTTATAAACATCCTTGTTACTAAAAGGATTTTGATATCTCTACTTTCTTAATTTCTGGACATTCCCCTCTGATGTGGGATCTGACCACCTGAGACAGATCCAGACCAACACAAAGAGATGGTCACAACTTAACCACCAGTTGATTGATCAGCTGTGTTTTCAAAAAAAGATCTTAATCAAAAGGGACAAAGAGAAAGTTGTCCCCATGAAAATGAAGTCACTCACATTGTCAAACAATAGCAAAATGGTGGCCCTAAAAGACCCTTCCTACACTTGTCTATAATAAGAAGCACTGCAAAGGCTGTTTGAAAACTAAAAAAATTCAGATATGATGTCTCTAAGAAAACATTTCTCAAGCAATAGTCATTTTTACACATATTTGCCAGTTCCCGCAGTAAGTTCCTGTGGCCAGAGAAGTTTATTTTAGAACAACTTACATGGATTTTCCCCTTAAACCCTTAAAATAAATTGGCCTCCCCCAGATTTGTCAAATGTTATTGTGGCTCACCATAGCACACATATCCTCAATTGCAATTTCTTGCTATTCTCAAATAAACTATTTTTCTTTTTTGTTGAAAGTCAGTCTCTCTGTTGTTTATTTTGGGTTCACAATTTCAATAACTTTAATAGAAATATATCTTTCTTGAAACCATAGCACAATTACATAGTCTATAATTACAATAATTGTGAAATAAATAATTGCTTTGATTTTGAGAATGATGATTTACTTTGATTTCCCCAAAATTAAAGAAACACAGATCATGTTTTATTTAACTACCAATTAATTTGCATATATATTTTAGAAGAAAATTTATTTTGGTAAGTAATTTCAGAAAATTCGGTATATGCTAAATACTTTTTAACCTATATTAATGTGAAGCTGTGAATAATACAATGATTAAACAAATAAACTACCTAATAGATTAATAGAGATAGTTTTCTATAAATTATTATAACTTGTAAAACATATCTAAAATTGTATTGGATAATGTAAGTCACAAACTTCCCTAACATAGTTCCAACAATAAATTAACTTTCCTTTTAGTCAGTGAGTCCATATCCTATTTTTAAATATCAAATAGTGACTAAAGTCTGTGTGATAGTTAATGAAGCATTCGTTGGTTATTGCTTCAGAAAAATGAAAACTTTCTTAAAATAGTAAGAGATAATAAAAAATAAGCTATATTTCTGTTTTAAATAATTTACTGTTTTCATAATCAAAGTTACTTCTCTTTTTGAATTCTATGACTATACAAAAATGGTGCTATTGGTAAACACTAGTAGAGTCAACTTGAGATAAATTTCTTGCTCACAATGTTTTCCCAGTTTCTAAAGTGGGACACTACTTTTAACATGGGCTGTCATTCTAAGTCTGATGTAGCATGAATGCTACCTGCCCTATAGAACCAAGGCTGCGTACATCTCAAGGCCATATCAAGCTACAAGGAAGATTAATCATTCATTCTTTATGGTATTAATAGTAAAATTGAAAGAGAAAAGCCAATATCTTTCTCTCCTACATGTTGGTTAGGAAGTTCCCAACTCTAAAGTGGAAAAAAATAAACTCATCTGTAATAAGAGAAAATGGCATTGGAAGCAAAGGTGGGAAGAAGAGCCGTAGTCATGGTAGGGTCCTGTCCCTGGTCCAGAGGCCGAAATCTTTGAGTTGTTCTGCTTTCAGAACTCATAGTTTGAGTCTTGGGTATTTCTAGCATTTTTCAATAAATATTCATGAAACCTGAAGTTAGTATGGTAAGAGGTATTGGGAAGTGAAAAAGGAAAATGAATAAAGTATAAAGAATCTAGAAGCAGGGAGACTATTTTTAGAGAGTGATTTTCCTTTGACATTAGTTAATATTGTTACTTATGCTTCTTTATTTCATCAGTGCTTTTATTTTCAATTACTGAAGTCAGAAACCCAGGAAACATGATTGTCTCTCTTTTGTGAATTAAGGTGACAATAGCAGAGATAAAGAGAAGCAGACATGCTGTACACTACTTAAAGAATGATATCAATAGTCTTCCCATGAATTTGACATAAACTCATAGAAATGTGAAGAATCAAGCATGGAGTGAACAAGCAACATCACCCACGTGACTAGGTGGGTTATGCATGCTTTGTAATACAACAGCTGCACAAAGTCAAGAATCATTAAACTATGAAAAAGATCAGAAAAATGGCGTTGGATTAATAAACATTCTATGTTTAGAAATACTTGTAAAAAATGTAGATCATCATCCCTAATTATTAGAGAAATGCATATAAAAACCGCCCTGAGATATCATCTAACTCCAGTGAGAATGGCCTATATCACAAAATCTCAAGATTGCAGATGCTGGTGCAGATGTGGGGAGAATGGAACACTGTTATACTGCTGGTGGGACTGCAAACTAATACAACCTTTTTGGAAGGAAGTGTGAAGAAACTTCAAAGAACTCAACCTAGACCTCCTGTTTGATCCTGCAATCCCATTACTAGGCATCTATCCAGAAGAAAAAGAGCTTTTATTATATAGACACTTGTACTAGGCAAGTTTATCGCAGCACAATTTACAATTGCTAAAATTGGAAACAGCCTAAATGTCCTTCAATCCAGGAATAGATTGGTAAACTATGGTATATGTATACCACGGAATATTACTCAGCCATTAAAAAAATGGAGATTTTGCTGCATTTGTGCTAACTTGGATGGAGGTGAAACACATTATTCTTAGTGATACATCACAGGAATGGAGAAGCATGAATCCTATGTCTTCAACTTTGATATGAGGACAATTAATAACAATTAATGACACTGTGGGGCATGGGGGAAAGGGCAGAGAGAGAAGGAGGGAGGGGGTGAGAGAAAGAAAACAAAAAACAAAGAAAATAGTGACTGATTCTCACATAAACTGAATTCAATTTAGACCAGAGTACATTACTTAAACATTAATTTTTAATTCAACTTGTTAATATGTTGTTTAGGATATTACATCCTCATTTATAAGTGAAATATATTTGTAATTTCCCTTCATAACAATATATTTTCTTCAATTTTAGTATCAGGTATATCCAGATTAAATAGAATGACTTTGACATATTTCTTGTTTTTCTATTGTCTATAAGATTTGGCATGATCTTTTTTTTGAAATTATCTTTTATTTATAAATATTAGTTGTCTATTTTTTGAGGCTTTGGGAAAAAAAAATAAGAAGTTAACTGATGGCTCCACACTGAGCCTCAGAGTTAAAGCATTCTATAATAGACATACTCTTATTTGACAAAGTGAATGTTACTTTCTTTGAATTATCATTATTAATATTGCTTAATATTTCAATGCAGTAGTCACCTGATTTCTTTTCTGAATGTATTTATCTCTGTTCATTCTTTTCGAGGTTTTTGTTTCTAGTCCTTATCTTAAACACTGTTATTGTTATTAAATGTTAAGCCTTTTTAATTCTGTGAAGGCAAAAAGTGAAAGCCTAATAAACACCTGTATATAAAAAAAAAATGAAGATCCCATATGTATATTATGCATTAAACAATAAGAACCTCAAATAAATTGAAATGGATTAAGAATGTTCCCAAAAAAAGAACAAAACAAATATCATGCAAAAAACAACAGAAAAGAAAGGAAAAAGTCAAGTCACAACAATATGAAAAAACAGAAGAAATGGAAAGAGCAAGATTTGTATATATAAAAATTTTTTTAAATTTTGGTGTCTGAATTTCTTTCTTAGTAGGTCCTTGGTCTTGGGGATTTGAAGAATTAACCCACAGACCAGAGATCAGTGGTAAGACAGGATTTTTATTAGATGGAAAGGAACATAGAAGGAGTAAAACGCACCAGAGCTTCTGGCAAAAGGGCAAACCTAAGTTAGAATTCTGCCTCATGGGCCCTTTGCCCCTAAATATTACATTCATGGCCAGGACATGGTGGGTGGGAAAACATCTTTTCAAAGTTAATCAGTTCATTAACAAATGAATGAAATGCAGTCCCTCCTCCACTAGGGCAAGGTTATTTTAGGGAAGGGATTAGGGTGTATGCTCCTTATACAAGGTGGAACTATCCCAAACCTTTCAGGCTACTCCTTTCATGGTTCCTGACCTGGCTAGAGCCCAGAGGGTGTGGTCAGGAAAAGGCAGCCTGCTTGTGTCTGGAAATGGGGGTCTGATTTCTGAGCTCACCTGGGCCTAGAGAATGGAGGAATCCCTGTCCAGCTCTAAGTGGGAGAATCCTGCATCATTTCGACTCTCAAAATTATATTTACTTAGCTTATTTCCTTTAATTCAAGGAGACCCTGGCAATGAAACCATTAGTATAAAAATGATTGCTAAGAATTGAGACTAATTTTTCTATAAATTATAGTTTTGAAAAAAACACATTATCATAAAATTTACCTATAGTTTATCCTTTTTTGTTTTAATTTCCCTTGACATTGTATGACTGCAATATATTTTAAAAAACAAAACACAAAAACAAAAATAAAAATCTCCTTTGTATTTTTTTATTTTCTACTCAGTCACAAATAATGTGACTTTCTGGTCATGATAATAGTTTATAAATTTTCATAATTTTTTCATAATTTTAACCTGAGAGTGTTTTTACCAACTATTCAGAGGCATTCAACATTTCTATGTGCTGTACCCCTGAGTCACATTGCTTTGTATTACAGTCTTAACCTGTAATAAATAGATATATAATTACCAACTGACTTCCCAAATCCAATACATTTGTCACAAGTTTTTAGCACATGATTGTTGCAGGAAGACAAGGCCCAATGGAGAGAAAGAGCACCCAAACACCACGTTTATAAGAGGAAGGGCTTTATTTACCAGCTGGGAGCTTATGCATAGAAGAATTCCAAATGGCTGTGCTCCCCCCATCTAGCTTGATCTTTCCCTTTTTATTGACTGTCAAGAAGTTCCACCCCACAGGTACCCTTCCCATTGGCCAGTTTGAATCAAGCGGGAGATGCTAGTCCAGACCCCACAGAACTACAGGATTTCACAGAACTTGGAAATTTCCAACTTCCAGGAAGTTACAAATTCCTAAGGGCTGGGTCACCATGGAGAGGACCCTGCAAGTGTATCCTTGTGCTCTCCTTGAGAAGACCTGTTCTCCCAGACCTCACCCTTCTCGGGTATCCTCTCTCATGATCACTAAGACCTTGAAGTTACTCAATAGATATTTGTTGAACCAATTATAAAATATTTTCTTTGGCATATCCTTGGGCTGTTAGAACTCTTTGAATCTCCCCATGTGGCTTCAATCATGGCAAGGGGACAGAGACAGGCAGAAATAAAAGTCAGAACGAGTCTTAGAATTAAAAATTATGTTGAAACAAGAAGAAACAGAGGGATTGCATATAGTTACCAGAGGTTTACCCTTTTGACTGTGAACAACATTGATAGTCATTCAAACAAGATGTTTGCTTGGGGCAAATGACACCATTTTGCACACAAAAACTTGAGGACACCTGTTACTGTTACTTGACATGAGTCTGTAAGGATGATGTACTTATAGATTTCACAGTTGTGCCTAAAATAATTTGTACAAATAGTGGATCATGGTGGAAGTAGTCTATATAAGTACAGAGTATGGTAAATTCAAAGAGTTGTTAAATTTCTTGAATTATGTATTTTATCATGTTTTGAGTTGTACCAGACAAAAAAAGAATTATTGCATTTTTATTGATATGATAAAGCTTTACCATTTCATATTAAAATTGTTTTATTTGCATATTACTTTTTATACATGTAACTACAAAATATTGAAACTGGAACCAACGTGGGAGAATTATTTTGATTAGTAAGAACCAAGGAATGCCCAGTAGCATGCGGTGTATCCAGACGGTGTTGTTATCACCGCAGGCCTCACTTGGCACATTTCATTTCTGAGCACAAATCAGAGTGTTGAGAAACAAGGAACTCAGTTGACTGAAAAAGAGATAATTCAGGCTTTAAAAATACTTGTATTCTTGTATAGGCCACATTTCAGCTTTTAAGTCTACTTTAGCTATGAACTCCTACAAGCTCTTTTTATTAGGTTTTAGCTGGGAAAATAGCAAATGTTTCTATTTCATGGGTTTCCTTTTCTGAAATTTACCTCCAGTAGGAGTCTTGGCGGTGGGGCATATTTACTTATTAGAGGTCTAAGGCAGTGCTTTACAACATTTTTTAATCTCATGGTACACTTCGAACTTTAGTTAAATTTCCACAGCACCCTTACATTATGTTGATCAGAAAAAAAAGTAAAAAAAAAATAATATACTTATTGTGCTTTGAACTTCTTTTGAAAATAATTTAATTAAATTATCTTTAAAAATTTTCTCAGCACACCTGAGATCTTCTCATGGCACATACAGTGGTTTGACCATTTAAAGCTGTTTGTCTTTGAAATGTTTTAACCAGTTATTTTTATTTTCCATGGATATAGTTCCATTTAGCTTAAGAGAGAAGGCTAAACCAAGAGATCTTTCTATCACACGCCAAAATTTAAATCAAATTGTTATGGAACCTCCAAGACCTAAGTCTAGGTCTCATCACTTACTGCACAAAAAGTCAGTTATTGAGACAAGTAGGATCATCAAGGAAGAAAGGAATTTTAAGGCAAAAGATGTCTGTTCCATGAAGGAGAGAAATAATCTCAAATCCATCTGTCTGATCAACTAAGTGCAAGAGCTTCTACAGAGGCTTGTAGAGTATAGATCACATCTAGTAGTAATTTGAAGTCTTAGGGCTTTCAGGTGGGCTGATTCAAAAACCAGCTGTTGGTGATGAATGGTGAAGTGTGTGGAGAGACCAGTTCAGTCTGGTAGATAGTCTTGACTGAAAAAATCTGAGGGAACAAAAAATTAACTTAGGGAGGGGGCCTTTGGCAAGGCCAATTACAATTGCATGTAACCTTTAATTATTTAAAACAATTCTCATTATTATTTCTTTCCTAAGCTAACTGTACCCACTGGAAAAAAAAATTTGTGCTGGGTCCAAACAATTTTAACTCCATTGTGAATCTGATCTCAGCTGAAATAATGTTTGCTTAGCAACATTCCCTGGATATTAACATTTTCAAAGCCATGCTGAGATTTACAATTTCTAAGGCCTGAGAGGGATCTCTTAATATACGTTTAGATACAAAAGTCTAAATCTCTTTTTTTTTTTTCTCGTTGAGACAGAGCCTCATGCTGTCACCCTGGATAGGGTGCTGTGGCATCTCAGCTCATAGCATCCTCCAATTCCTGGGCTCAGGCGAGTCTCCTGCCTTCACCTCCCAAGTAGCTGGGACTATAGGCGCCCATCACAACACCCGGCCATTTTTTGATTGCAACTATCATTGCTGTTTGGCAGGCCCAGGCTCGATTCAAACCTGCCAGCTCAGGTGTACGTGGCTGGCACCTGAGCCTGTTGAGCCACAGGCGCTGAGCCCAAACATCTAATCTTAAGGTGTATCTATTTTAATTGTAAGTCAAAAATAAGTAAGCCTTTTTATGTCTTATATATTTGTGGTTTTGTTGTTGTTGTTGTTGTTGTTGTAGTTTTTGGCCAAGGCCAGGTTTGAACCCACAACCTCTGTTATATGGGGTCAGCACCCTGCTCCTTGAGTCATAGGTGCCGCCCTATGTCTTATATATTTGTATATAAGAATTAGGTCCTCAAAGAGGTTGCAAAAATGAAATCCCCCTCAAGATCTGAAGTTCATTCCAAAGGTAACCTGAAAAAAAATGAAAGACTCATTATTAGCAAGGTAATGAGGGTGAGACCATTAGGACAGACTCCCAAGAGCTGGCACGTTTGGACAGACAGGTATATTGAACCACAGATGGATTCCCAGCTGGATGCCTGACATAAGACCAATAACTTGTGCTCTGCAGGGAAACTGAGGTCAGAGAATAAATTTGTTGCTCACAAAGCCAAGCTTCCCAAGAAGTAAAACAAGGTGAAAGAAAAATCTGGTAGTATTTTCCTTCTTATGACAAACCACACAAGGAGACAGAGATAAGGAAAACAAAGAGACAATTTTTGGAAATTAAAAAACAAGTAGGCACCTAAAACAAATCCACAGAGTCCTAAATCTAAAAAATAAAAATAAAAAATAAAACAACCTTTTATTTTTTTAAAAAGTGCATTCTTAAAGGTTTTTCTCCTGCCCATCTAAACCTGAAAAGGAAAGGAAAGTGCAAATGTTTTACCTTCTTCTCTTGACCACACACCACACAAGTCTGGCTGACTTTTGTGGTAATCTTACTGTTTTCTGCCAGCTTTTTCCAAATCATACAGAATTCCATGTATAGGTCCTACAGCCAGTGGAGTGTCTCTGTTGTCATATTATAAAATTTTAGGGCTGAAGGGATAATTTATTTTCTTTCCCTTTTTAGGTCCTTGGTTGAGACACACTCCTGAAAACAAAAGTCTAATTAAGAGAAGAAAAACAAACGTTTATTACCACATTCTTCACTGAAGCCTTCATGCAGCAGAAGCATTGCGTTCAAAAGTGTTTTTCTCAAAAGGCAGTAGTTTGAGGGGCTTCTCTATTAAATAGTATTTTAACAAAGAGCCGTTAGTCCTATGTAGGAAATGAAAGGAAAACAAAACAAAACAAAACAAGGTAGTATCTTCAGGATTCCAAAAGGTGAAAAAACACTGGAAGGTAAATTTGGGTAGAGTAAAGTGTGCTGCTGAATCCTGGACGCTGATGCCTCTGACATCTGGGTTCAGTTACCTGTGGATAGGTGGCTGCACACCTTCCTGGGGCTATTGGGTGGTGTGTTTTTACCTTCCGTGTTCCCACTGGCCATCCCCTGAGGCAGGGTGCATCTTTCTCTTCTGAGGAGTCTGCCCCCACCCACAGGGGAGTTCTACCTATTCCTCGAGTCACCAGGCCACCCCTCCTCAGGGAGCCACTGTGTTTCCTCCAGTGCTCTGGGCGCCGCCACACCCCCTCCAGGCCGTCCACCAGGGAGTGTCCGGACACCTGCTACATCCACAGTGTTTGGTTCTCTGCTGAGAAACCTGAAAGAAACATCCAGCCTCCAGCACGCCTTTTCCTCTCAAAGGCCTCTCCCACGGTGTGCAGGGCGCTTTTGACCTTACAGTGACATCCCTTCCACCTTGGGCCATTCCTGGTGGGGAAGCAAAGCTGACAATAGGCTCTCTACCCAGTGCCACATACTCCTGCTGAGCCACCTGTCTATTTTTCCCTCCTGGCGTGCCTCCATGCCGGTCTGAAGTGAGTCCTGACAGGGACACCATTTGTAATACAAAGGATGTGATTGGGGTAGGCCCAGAGGAACTTAGGAACTCGGAGAGATACAACAATGTCTTTATTCCGCTCCTGGCAGCAGGCGGCAAGCGCGCACGGCCGCCCTTTCAGCCTGTGGCAGCAGGCGAGCTAGCACAGGAAATCTGCACAAATGCAAGGCCCTATACACATATATACCCAGGGGGACAACAGTGGCGAAGTGCCAGGCAGCAGAGCTATGATGGTAAGGTCACTGCACAATTATGACTATTTAAGACACAGGAGGCGCCTTCCAGCAGAACTGTGGGCGAGAAAGCCCAAACAACCTTGTCTCACCCTACATTATTGTATTCTTCTTTTTTACAGTTTTTCTTTTTTGTCCAAATATTTTTGATCAGTGATTAAGTTCACAGAGGGTGAGGGTTCAGAGGGCTTATTATATTTAAGAGTTTGCATTAGCAATTACCAGAGCCCTGCACCGTTTTGCTTAAGTAAACTTTTGTTTGTACATAGCATTCCGTGTTTCTGGTTTGGTATTTTTAAGAAGCTACAGCATTTGACTGGATAGTTCAAATATTCAATAATCATTTACCAGATAGACACAGAAGTTCTGTCTTCAAATTCTCTGAAACTCTAAACTCAATTATCTTTCTAAAGGCATGATTTTGATCAAACTCCAAGGAGAAGGAAAAACAAAGGAAGTTGCCCTAATTTAAAGAAAAATACTGCTATCTCTCTATTGATCACTTTGGATGATGAGAGGGGAGTAGAAACATTTAACTAAAGAGGGATCCCTTCAGGAGCTACTTTGAAGTGCTTTAAAAGATGGAGCTACTGATGGAAAACAATTGGCTTGCCTGTTCGGAAAGTGGAGAGACTGTAACAGTAATCTGTCATTGTGTGGGCAGACGAATTGCTGGAAAATTGGATAAATTGAAAATCACTGGAAGGCAGCAATTTTGTCCTTGAGTATGTTAGATATCTTGGGAAAATGTTACAAAATGGTGAGCGTTTGCCACCCAAAAGTTTTTAGCTGTTTGAAATTTGGTGTTACACAAAGCCAGGAGTCCATTATAATTTAAATGATAGATAAAAATCTGAATGTAAAGAAACTGTCTCTTAAGAAATACATTTATTGCATTGTAAACACAGCAATACTTTAAATAAATACAGGTCTTGCCTGTATTTATAAATGTCTATGCAGTAAAGTAAGAATTTCTTTTCTCCTTTTCTTTGCTATTTTGTGTTTGTTAATTTCATATATTAGAATTATTAATATTGGCCCCATTCCCAACTCTATTGAATCTGCATAAATGCAGGTCTCGTTTGTGTTTATTCAACGTTGAGAAGCACCGTGTAATAGTGTTGTGTGACCATGCTATGAAACAAATTTGCCCCTTTTTTCTTCGTTAAAATTCTTCAGAAGCTTTTTAGAAGCTTCAAAAGAAGTTCCAGTTTGTGGAAATGAACTGAATTTAGTTACACGTTTTCTTCAGTATCCATTGCTGCACAATATAATAAAAGTTATTTTTGCCAATTCCAACCTATCCTACACTTTCAACTCCAAGCACATCTGTTTTTCTTTTTACCATTGGTCATATTTTCAACAGAAGTAAAGTTTTATCAATAATAAGAATAAATACAGGCATATACAAGTTTAAGACCTATTTCTATATAATTGGTCAATGTAGGATCTGATTAACTCTGTTTATGTACAAATATATAAATACATAACTCTATTTCTGTATAAATAAAATCTGAATACCCTGCTCTACCCTATAGCCAGAGAAGTCGATACAAAAGCATTGGCAATTTAGAAAGCCTTTTAATACTGAAAGGCTCGTATTTTGTTTTTTGTTTTCATGACTGCCAGTTACCCTTTCTAATTCTAAATTGCTTTATTTTAATATACATTTAATATTCTATCATCAAATGTCAATAATAATAATTATTCATCCAAGTGGTCCCATGGTTTTCATCAATACTCTGACACAAAATTAGTACAATATTGTTATGAGTTCTGCTTTGCACATTATCAGCTCTGTTTTCATTTTCTTCTGTTCGTATTGTATCTCAATATATTTTCAACAATCCTTTTATTTTTAAACACAGTGCATTCTATATTTTAAGGATAGTCTTTTCCTTGTTAAATTTCGTTTCTACCTATGAGGAAACTTAAAGGGTTTGCATTCATCACTAAAAATAATATCAACCTTTTCTATTTTTATGCTTGCAACAATGTTATTAATATATCCTGCTGTAGTTACAATAGTTCCTTGTTTTATTTTAAAATTATTTTCTAAAGAAAACAGAGCTGCAATTATTTTGTTACTTTAAATATTTCAAATAGACAATGTTCATTTATAAGGCAAAGAAAAGAGTAACAATATGTCATGTGCTTTCTTACTTTTTAATCTGTGGATATAATCTTGGTTTACTTTAATGCTTTAATCACAGATCTTAAATGTAAAAAAACTTTAAAAAAAATAAAAAATTAATATTAAAAATGTTTAAATTTTTATTTAATGTGGTGACTATAATTTCATTTTAGATGTAGTTTTGTTAATAGTAACTAACAGTATTGCTCATTATGTTTCCTTGTTATTATTTTTGATTCTATATTTGATTAATTTTTTTCAGCTAAAATTCAATTTTTATTTATCTTCTAAATGGAGATCTAACATGTTTCCAAGACTTCCATTTCTTATATATGGAACATAAAATGTTTACTTCAAAATATTTTTCAAAACCCAATTAATTTTCTCCAGTCTTCAGAAATTACAAAAAATTTTCAAGTCTAGTTACACATTGTACATTTTAGAAATAAAAATATTAGTCTTGTGTACTTACTGTACATTTTTTCTTTCTATTGTAAAGGATTATAAATATTTATAGTGAGTATATTTTTATTAATATGGTTTGAAACCTAATCTGCAGTTTGATTTACAAATTAGGCAATATTTGACAATAATCAGTTTAGGAAATTTCTTTGTATATTATATCTTAGCCTGTATTTGAATTGTTTGATTTTTGCTTTTGATATGCTAATTCAAGTATTTACTCCATCTTCTTAAATTTCATTCCTGTAATTTCTGCTGTTTTCTTCTCCGTTGTTTCCATTTTTTCTGTACCACAAGAGAGTTTCTAAAGATTGTATTCTATATCAAAATGTTCATTTCACGTTCCATCAATTTAGCTTTGAAATTTTATATATACTTAATTAAATTACAGAAATACCTGCAATTTTTAAATGAAATTTCAAATGCCACACATTTTCTTATTGTGACCAACCTAGCTTTCATTTCAGAGATAAATATTAAAAATGATAAAATATAAACTTTGGGGGCAAAATAGCTAAATACAGGAAGCAGACATATGAATCTCTACCAGAGAATAAGCAGAATATTGATAATGAACCCAGATGTCAAGTAGATTCTCATAGGAGAGGGAGAAAAGGTAAGACGACATAGAGGTGATGGGGGCATTGACGCTAAAGCCGAAACATAGCCTGCCTGCGCGAGGTTATTTTGGATTTTTTTTTTAAGTGCCTTGAGCAGAGCCCCCAATTGAGACATAAGAAAGGGATACGCTGGATAGCTAAGGGCTCCAAGCTCCTGCCTGGACCATTTCCAGTTTTGTGTAAGGAGGAGCTACTTGACACCCACAGGTCCCAACATGTTGAGGTAGTTCAAGTGGAGGTTTACAGGTTTCCAAACCATGGACGCTGATACCCAGAACTAATTGGGTGCCCTACCGATAGTCCTCTGAGTCCTACCTTGAAGCTGCTACTGCCTGGCTACCAAGTCAGGGAAGGAGCTGGAAACCCAGGGGATCTTTGTCTTTGGGTAGATTTCTTGTGCTAAGAAGTGGGCCACTGTGGAACCCCGGTTTTGTACTAGAAGACAAATCCTGAAAGCCAGTCTTCCTCTATGGAGAGTGATGTTCTTTCTCTCCTCCTCACTGAACTTCAGTGAAACTTCATGTACCTCGATGGACTCTCCACTTGGCAGCTTGAAACCAATTCACCTCTCCTAATCAGGGTCAATACTTGGACTCGGGGGTGCTAGGATTGAGTCTGGGGGCCTGTTCCCCTACTTCCATGACTTCGTCTCATCATTTGCAACTGTAGATGGGAGATTTGTGAATTGATCTCCAGTGAGGGGTGAACTTGTGTAGACATGACTAACAGCAGAGTATGGAATATGTGCTGTGGCAAGGGCACAGGGGACCCCTCCCCTCAGAAGTAAAGCCCTGCTGTGTCCTGGCTGTGGAGGCCTGAAGTCTGGTTCCACTGCGCTGCCTGAGTGCAGTTGCCTACTCAGAGGCCTATCAGATTCCGCCAGTCCCAGGAAGAAGGAACAACCTGAACCCCATTTTTATCTCCAACCAAAAGGAAATTTTGAAATATCGGACATGAAGTTCAAAATGTAGATCACAATTAAGGTCAACGGCATTGACCAGAAAGTTGAAAACCAACATAAATAAACTAAAAGAAAAAAAAAAAATCAAAGCATAAATGCAAAATTCAATAAATAGATAATTAAAAGAAAATCTTTCGGAAATGGAAGGATAATTTAGGGAAATAACATTTTCAATGGAAATTTTAATTACAGACCAGATCAAATAGAAGAAACAAATTTGGGAGCTTGAAGAGACTGCTTTTGAATAATTAATTCAGTCAGTGAAAAGAAAGAAAAAATAACAAGAAGATGAACAAAGTCTTTTTTGTTGTTGTTGTTGCAGTTTTTGCTCAGGGCTGGGTTTGAACCCACCACCTCCAGCACATGGGGCTGGCACCCAACTCCTTTGAGCCACAGGCACCACCCTTGAACAAAGTCTTTAGGAAATGCAGAAGTATGTAAGATACCTGAGTATAAGAATTACAGGTTTCCTTGAGGGAGAAGAAGAAAAAGCAAAAACATGGAAAAACTACTAGAAAGAATAATAGAGGAAAAAATTCCTGGTCTTGCCAGAAATGTAGACATCCACATATAAAAAGGTCTTTGAACTCCTGGAAGCATTTTGCAAGCATGACATCTCCAAGGCACTGAAGTCATCAGAAAAGGTGAAGTTAAAGTCAAGGAGAAAATCCCATAGACTGTGAAGTGAAAGTGTCAGGTACCTTACAAACAATAACCCATCCTACTAACAGCAGATTTCTCAGAAAAATCCTTATAACCCCAATGGAAGTAAGGATCTATCTTTAGTCTATGTAAACAATAACTGTCAACCAAAAATTTTGTGTGCTACCAAACTAAGTTTTATGAATGAAGGAGATATGTGTTTCTAAGGCAAGCAAATGACAAGATAATTTGTCACCATTAGATGTATCCTACAAGAAATCCTTAACAGTGCCTAGAGATCAAATAAACAATCAATACCCACCAGTATTAAAAAAAAATCAAACTACATACTCAGAGCATTTATAAAACATTAAAACAAGGGAGAAAACAAAGCTACTAGTTAACAATCAAAATGATGGCTAGTGCACTATCCCATATGTCAATATTAACATTGAATGTTAAACTAAATGACCACTTAAAAGATATAGATTGGCATAATACATAAAAAAAAAACAAAACAAAACCCAAGTATGTTCTATCCTTAAGAAACACAGTTAAATTGTAAAGAGTTTCATAGACTCAAAGAAAAAAGGAAGAAGAAAGCATTTCATGCAAATGGAAAGAAAAACAAGCAGGAATATCTATTCTTATGTCAAATAAACTTTAAATGATCAACGGTAAAAAGAGACAAAGATGGGCATTATATCATGATATGGGGATTCATTCCACAAGAAGATATAACTATTCTAAATATATACGCATTAACACAGGAGCGCTCAGATTCATGAAACAAATACTACTATACCTAAGGAAAGAAATAAAAAGCAACACCCTAACATCCAGGGAATTTAATACTTCACTGACAGAACTGGACACATTACTGAGACAGAAGAGTCAGTAAAGATATCCTGCTCTTAAGTACAATTCTAGAACAAGGTGACTTACAGACACAGCATTCTATTCAAAAACTGAATTCATTCATCACAGAAGAGCATTCTATTCAAAGACTGAAGAGTATATAATATAATCTCATCACCCATGAAACATTTTCCATGATAGATGCTATCTTAGCCCTCAAAGCAAGTCTCAGGATTTGAAAAAAAAAAAAAAAATGAAGTCATACCATATGTCCTCTAAGAACATAGCAGAATAAAACAAAATATCAATTTTAGGAGGAATTCTCAAAAGTACACAAATTCTTGGAAATGAAATAATTTGCTGCCGAATGATCTTTGAATCAACCATTGGTGAAATCAAGAAGGAAGTCACTGTAACATTTCACATTGATGTCAAAATCTCTGGATTCTGCAAAAGCAATGATAAGAGGGATGCTGATGCCACTAACTTCTCATATAAAAAGACAGAAATATCGCAAATTAACAACATAAAGCCTAATGTCACCGGTCAAATAACTAAACAAATAGAACAAATCAAACTCAAAGTGAGTAGAAGAAAAGAAATACACACGTGCGCACACAGACTAACAAATACTTGTATGACCTTATTTGGAAATAGGATTTTTGCTGCTGTAAGCAATCTGACAGGCCAGTATGGTGTGACTTAGTCCATTACCACTTGTATCTTCATAAGAGGAAAAGAGACACAGACTCAGAGGCGGCAGAAAGAACCATGTTAAGACATAGTGTCACAACTCCTATGATCCTGGTCTCGATCCCGCAGAAAGGAACCAGGCCAGAAGTGGTTTGGAAGTACAAGCTTGCAGGAGGCGGGCTAACCTTGGTTGCAGGGTAGCCCCGAGCAACCTCCCCAGAGGCCTTTTATTGAGACAGCACAAGACAGGTGAGGGGAGTATTAGACAATGACTCCGTGCCCAAGGATCGCCATGGGCTCTGGTTCTCTCTCTGCAAGGAGCACCTGCAGACGAGTTGGCCGAGGGCCTCCCTCCAGCTGCAAATCATCTTGCTCAGAGGTCGTCAGGCTCTTGGCCTCCTTTACACACAGATATAGAGGAAGATGACCATGTGAAAGCAGAAGCTAGGATTAGAAAGATGTATTATGGATTTTAACTAACTGGACACACAGTTAACCAAATAGTTTATTATTTGGAATTGCTGAAAAGGCTACATGAAAAATTTAGGCTCAAATGAACTGAACTTTTTGCCAAACTTATGACTGTTGTATCACAACTTTGCACCAGTTCTTGTCACACTTACTGACTGTGAAGGAGTTTTTGACTAGTAAACAAATAACCACATTGGAACAACCTCCCTACTCACCTGATCTGACCCCCCAATGACTTTTTTTTTATCTAAAGATAAAGGAAATATTGAAAGGAAAATATTTTGATGACATTGAGCACATCAAATATAATATAACAGTTTTGACAGTCATTCCAGAAAAAGAGCTTCATAATTGTTTTGAAACGTAAGACTAAACCCTGGTTTTGGTGCATCTCTTCCCAAGAGGAGTACTTTAAAGGTGACTATAGTAACATTCAGCAATGACTCTCCTTTCTAGGTGAGATCATGAACTTATTCGATCAGACCTGAGATTTAAGAAGATTTATATATCATGCACCTTTCTAATTTCTATCCATTCCAGTTAGCTTAATACTACTATAAATTTAGCACTAGGGAATTACACACCATGTAGTGTTTTGTGTCAATTGATTTTGCTCAATATTGTATTTTTTTGAGATTCATTGTTTGCATGGCTTATGATTGAAGCCATTAATTTTTATTGCTGTATAGTATTCTATTGGATTACTATTACCTCGACTTATTTGTTTCTTCTACTGTTTTTGTTTTTCTTTTTGTTCTTTTTTTTGAGGCAGAGCCTTATTTTGTCACCCTGGGTAGAGGGTTATGGCATTATAGCTCACAGCAAACTCAAACTCTTGGTCTCAAGAGATTGTAAGACAAATGTAATTTAATGGGTAACATTTCAAGTAATCTGTTATTATCAAGATGTTCCAACAGACTAATTCATAAAGACTCAATATATTTTTCAAGAACAAAACTTTACTAATAGTATTCTGGGATAATTAGTACATCTAGAAAGCAGTAAATGATTTTTTGTTGAAGCTTTTTATTTTTCCTACAAGCTTTGTGTAGTAGTTTTTGTTTCAAATTCCAAAGATTTGTTTTTCTTATTCTCATTAGGGACGTTTTAGACACAATCTTCTAATACAAAGGTCATTTTCCACCCGATCTCTTCCTCAACAATTCTGTTTCCAAACATTACCTTATTCTTACAAGCTAATGCTTTTTCTTCTTTTTCTTTTTGCAGTTTTTGACCAGGGCTGGGTTTGACCCCACCACCTCTGGTTATATGGGGCCGACACCTTACTCCTCAGAGCCATAAGTGCCACCCAAGCTAATGCTTCTTTTAGCCCATATTGCCCATAATTTTATCATGAAGTTTGATTATAGCAATTAACTGTGTTGAAATAGATCCGAGGGATATTTGTATATTGCTAAAATTTCAAGGTAAATGGTTACATCAGGTTTTGTGTTGTTCACTGAATTTCATTATTAAGATAATAACTAGTGCTTTTGATGCTCAGAGAGATATAAGCAGAAATATTTATTTCAGTTCAAACTGTGATGACTGAAGAAAATTATAGACTGAAAAAGATTGTATTCAATGGCAACTTTCAATTAAATAAGCTTAACAGAATAGGATTAAAATCTCAATTATATCATACATTATTCATTCATTCTATCCAGTTTTATAGCTCTGTGGAAGGAATATTTGTCTTTTCTTTCCAAAATAACTGAAAGTTTAGTGCTCAAGTCAGATATAAAATAGTTATAAAGCAGCAAAGTGACTACCCAAGTCACTTTGGACCCTTCTTAGCTTAAAGTCTTGATGTTCTGGGATATAGGCCCTGAAGACATTCTGTGTGGAATCACCAATTCTCTGACCATGTTGTGCTATGGCACTCCTATTTTGCGCCTGCTGTTCCCACGTTCTAGAACACCACTGCCCAACTTGATTTCTTGGTTTTGCAAAAATATTTAAAATTCTAACTCAAGCACCACCTCTTGTGATTCTTTTCTTGATAATTTCCTCCATTTAGTCGTCATTAATCATAGTTAGTTTGTATAGCACATAGTAGCACTGTTAAAATTATATGCTTGCCTATTGTAAAACATGCACACTCAGATTGTGTACTAGGCATTTTTGTATCAGCATCACCCAGAACAACCAAAAGGTTTGCATGTTTAATAGAATCTACATGATGTAGTAATAGAAAGGATATTGAGGGCAAATTGTAATTAATTTTGAAGTGATGCTATTGTTGGTTCTATTTTCCACTTTTTAACCAGGAATCACTGTTCATGCAATTAAACAATAAGAAACTTGTGTGAGTCAACATATATATGTGTATATATATATACACACATATATATCTGAAAATATTAAACTTCAGTAGGAGTAGGCTCACTATCTCACATGCTATTATATATGTGTATGTGTTTATAGGCTTCTTTTAAAAAATGATATAATTGAAGATAAATTTTAAGAAAAGAAACAATATTTACTCACTGCTGGAAAAATGTTAGATGTGTGTATGTACCATTGCTATTAGCAGTGGAAATGGGTTTATAAGATAAACACCATCATTATTGCTTGTAAAATATTTCTTTAATATGAAATCATATAATACACACCTATTTTCTTAGAGTATTTTTGGGTTACGAAATATTATCTTGTTCTTTAAATTCTCTTATATAAGTTTATTCAGGCAGGTATTAATCAAAATACATAGCGTATTATTGTTTAACACTGAAAGTTTAATATACTTTGGAATGTATTATTTCACTTCACTTTAGATAGCAAATAAGGACATTCCGCCCTGATGAAAATAATGCAATATTGAGTGTAACAGACAGAAAATCACTCACGTTTGAGATCCACCTGTAACTATATCAGTATTTGTAAAAAATATTTGTATATTAATTTTGATTCTTTAAAGAGAAGTACACAATTTAAAAAAATGTGCTTTTATATCCCAATTTGTAATTATGAAATCTAGCAGTTTTTTTTGTTATTTTTCTACATCTTGGTATTTTTACCTGAAGCTTCACAGAATTCTATATAGGATATATCATAACAGGCATTTTGCTTATTTTCACACCAATTGAAGGAAATTTAAACTTTTTGAGACCTGAAGAATTTACTTTTTTCCATAAATGACATATAGTTGTGAATATTTTTTATAATAAAATATTCCCATTTTTATGCTGAAGAGTTTGTTTATTTAAATTCATGACAACTTATAAAGATATTTGCCATAATAATAAGGAACTATTGATTAAAATAATATAGGATTTAAATAATAAATGGTTTAAACAATTTAATACTTTGTTAAATAATTTCAAATATAATATTTGAAATAATATTATAATTATTATAATAATATAATAATTTCAAATTATTTAACAGAGAAGACATTTTGGAATATTTTGACCGAATATAAACACACACATGTCTATCATATGCAGTTCAAGAAAATTATCACCACTCTAATGATTTCATTAAAGATCAGAAATTAAAGTCTCTTTTAGATTTCTAGCTGAAGCCCATGGAATATTAAAGTAATGTGAACATTGTCAGAGACTACTAATGAACAGCACAAAAACACTTTTAGACTATTTTCTATATAGCTTAACTATCAGAACTAAAACCCAAGGCCATTTGTGTCAATATGATTTAAAAATTTATTCCAGCAAATTATTCTTCAGGAAGCTAAGGCTGTACACCAATAAATAACTTTATTGTTTGCTCCAGGAAATGCCTGCAAACCAATTTGTGTGAGCAAACATCTCTCTTCTGGGACAATAGATTGCTCACCTGGGCAGATGGCTATTTATTAAATAGCAGTTTACTTATGGAGACTCACTTCAAGGTTCCCAACTCATGGACACCCCAATCTTAAGCTCTATATCAGGAACTTTACCTAGCATAGTTAGTTACTACCCTTGAAAGGCTTCAGCAGCCCCTTGAGCCCAGACTCTAATACCTCATAAATACCACTTTACCGTCTAGTCTTCTGAAACAACATGCTCCCCTATAGTGAATTCAGCTTTGCTTTATCAACTTGTTTTAATTGGTCTATTATGTGGAATATAAATAGACAATAGTTACAGAGATTCACAGAAAACCAAACAAGAATCCCATTTCCATTAGAATTCAAGATTCTTGACATAGAAACAGGGAGTTTCTCTGAGGCCCCTTGCTTGAACCACCTACTCGGCAGCTTGTTTGATCAGAGCAGTGAAATAACTTCTGTGTTGGATCTTAGATTTAATTTCTTTTTTGTTGGTCTTGCAAATTTTATGTTTATGTTTATTTCAGTTTCTGGAAAAGAGAAATGATGTTTAGGAATTCTTTGATTTTTTTTATTAAATCATAATTGTTTACATTGGTGCAATCATGGGGCACAAAGTGCTGACTTCATATACAATCTGAAATATTTTCATTGAACTATTTAACATAGTCTTCATGGCCTTTTAGTCACTATATGAAGACATTTATATTCTACATTTAGTAATTTTCACTTGTACCCTTCTAAGATGCACCGTAGGTGTGATACCACCAATCACCCTCCCTCCCTCCACCCTCCCTCTTTGATCATTTAATCAATGAGAATCTGGATGGATGATAGCAGGTTGTTGTGAAATTTATCTGGGATTATTAATGTCATGCTCACATCTTTTTAATTGAAGTTCAATTAATAA
Source organism: Arctocebus calabarensis (assembly GCA_963573935.1). Taxonomy (NCBI): domain Eukaryota; kingdom Metazoa; phylum Chordata; class Mammalia; order Primates; family Lorisidae; genus Arctocebus; species Arctocebus calabarensis. Next base: position 8,588 of record CAUYON010127056.1, on the reverse strand, counting down.
GCAATTCAAAGTAGAAAGTGTTTGGAGCAGACTTCTCTTTCAGAATCACACTCTCACAGGCAAAACATGGCAAGACTGAGGAATTTTCTCATAAAATTTAGCCTTCATAAAAATCTGCGTTATTACCTAGAACTTTGCTGATTTTTGTCCTCTATTTTTTCATCATCTAAAAGGCAGTTCATAGGAAAATTAATAAGCTTAGATTCAGCAAATGTGTATCAGACCCTGGCAAACTGATAGGTTTGGAAATGTCATTAAAATCAGCATTTCTATACAACACATTTTGCTTTGTGTCACCTGTAAGAATTTATGAGAACGTTCCTCAGTCTTGCCATGTTTTACCTGTGAGAGTGTGATTCTGAAAGAGAGGTCTGCTCCAAATGCTCTTTCTACTTTGAATTGCATATTAATTTAACCTCAATTAAAAAGATGTGAATACTACATGAATAATCCCAGATAAATTTCAAAAACAACCTATTGTCATCCATCACCAGATTCTCCTGGGTTCATCTGAGTTTAGTTCCACAGTTTCTACAGGCAAGCTCTTACTTCTTATATATGTTTACACAATAATTATGTTTTGTGTGCTTAGAATTTTAAGTGATATAATTTTACCAAGCATGATTTAAAATTCTAATCTCCTATATATGAAGTTATGAATACTCGTATAGCACAAAAATGAGAAATTCCTTAGAGTGATAATAGAGCCAAAAAAAAAGAAAGAAAAACAAAAAACAGACACAATAGCATAAATTATCCAGTGTAACCTAAATTTTTATGTTATAGGGAAGATTAAAAAAATATATAGACTTCTTTACTTCTCTAAAGTGAATTTATTAAAAAAAAAACTGAGCAAGGCAAAAAATGAAAAAACCTGAAACTAGTTGACTTTTAACACAACATCTTTTTCAATCTGGACTTGAAATGTGTGCTCTTTCTCCCGGGATTCCTCATCTCCTGTTCTAAGCTCTGCTTCCCGTCCTCTTTCTGGTTTCCTTTCTTTCTAAAATGTCCCAAAATTCAGCTATCTCTTAAAATGAAATTTTTTTTTTTTTTTGAGACAGAGCCTCAAGCTGTCCCCCTGGATAGAGTGCTGTGGCATCACAGCTCACAGCAACCTCCAATTCCTGGGCTCAAGCGAGTCTCCTGCCTCTGCCTCCCAAGTAGCTGGGACCACAGGCGCCCACAACGCCTGGCCATTTTTTGGTTGTAGCCGTCATTGTTGTTTGGCAGGCCTGGGCTGGATTCCAACCCGCCAGCTCAGCTGTACGTGACTGGTGCCTTAGCCAGTTGAGCCACAGGCGCCAAGCCTAACATTTTTAATGATACTCTATTAAGAAAGGAAAAAGGAAAGGGAGATAAAGAAAAATAAGTTAATGGTACACATACGTACCTTATGTATCTACCTCCAGCATAAACTCTGACTAGGAGTAGAGTAGAAAAATTATTGTTAATAATTCATTGTACATTTCAGAATAGATAGAAATGTTTCAATCACAAAGAAATATGAATATTTGAGGTGATGGATAGTCCAATTACCCTAATTTGATCATCACATATTATATACATGTATAAAAGTATCACATGTATCACCAAAGTGTGATACATCAATAAAAATGCAAAAAAGAAATCAAAGTTACTCCAAAGCCTAGATACAATACACAATAAATTTTAGAATAGCTCTAAAAGTATAAGTCAAACTCCCTAATCTGTATCTATTGGTTTATACTAATATAAAGGATCTGAGCTGTAAAATATATAAGATGAAAAGGAAGAATATGAAAACTCTGAAAATGGTCTACTGTATGAGATCTCGATTTGGACAAGAAACTAGAGGAAAGTAGAGATGTGTTGACAACATGCAAGCACCCAATGACTTTCCTATTTAAAAAGGCATCAGACTCTAAACCAGTTGTAGAATCTCATAAAACATACATCTGCTGGAAACATCTTTGGCAGACCTTTAACACTTTTACATAAGATTCAGAAGTGGATACATATAGAAATGTGAGCCCAGGTGTCTCTTCATCTTTTATGAATAGGCTTAAGCAATTAAAAGGAGATGTAATATGCAGGTAAATACTACAAAGGATAATAGCCATATAGCCAGATCTCAATTTTGTTCTGAATATTTTTAAAATTTCAAAGACAAACAGGTTGGGCTTGGTGACTTACACCTGTAATCCTAACACTCCGGAGGCTAAGGTGGGTGGATAGCCTGACCTCAAGAGTTCAGTACCAGCCCAAACAAGAGCAAGACCTTATCCCTAAAAAAACAAAAAACAAACAAACAAACAAATCAGGACAGTGTGGCAGGCACCTGTAGTCCCAGCTACTTGGGAGGCTAAGGCAGGTGAATCGCTTGAGCTCAAGAGTTTGAGGTTGCTGTGAGCTGTGATACTATAGCTACTTGGTTGAGCTACTCATTAATCTTTAAAGCCAACAAATATTTTTTCACAGAGTACTTCCTGTCTCCACCTTTTAATCCTCTGTGACTGGTCGGCTTTGTGCATTTAATGCTAGTGGGTACAATGTAACAAAGGAGGAAAACATGCTACTTAGCAAAAGATCTGGGTTCAAGTCCTGGTGTCAGACCTAGAGAATGGCTGAGGGTTACTAAAGATCCCAACCAGCTGGGTAACTTATTGATTACAAGTACTAGACTTTGTAAGAGTGAAATGGTTTAAGAATGATAATTTACCACCCTTGTCAAACAAAAGTTTGTAAAGTTTTTTTAATTTTCAAGGAAATTACACTGTATGATTTTATGGGTAAAATAGTTCATCCTATGCTTGATCTTTACATGTAGCAACCTCAATATCATTTATTTTTGTAAAGCTCACTCTGCTTTTTTTTTTTTTTTTAATATAGAGTCTCACTCAGTTGCCCAAGCTAGACTGCTATCACATCAGCCAAGTTCACAGAAACCTCAGCCTCCTGAGTAGCCGGGACTACACCCACTATCCACAAGGATACCTGGCTAATTTTGCTATTTTTTTTTTTTTATCAGAGATGGGGTTTCACTCTTGGTCAGGTTGGTCTGGAACTCCTGAGCTCAAGGGATCCTTCTACCTCAAACTCCTGGAGTGCCAGGCTTGAGCTACCATGCCTGGCCTAGACTTAGCACCATTGATATTTTATACCAGGCGTTTCTGGATTATGGGGAGCTATGCTTTGCTCTGTAGGATGTTTAATAAAATCTCTTAACTTTACTACTACATATGAACATGGAGTAGAATCCCTGCTCAATTATTTTAACAAAAAATGTCTTCAAACATTGACAAGTGTTCTATGGAGAGAAAAAAAAAATCATTCCTGATTAGAAACTATTGTCAGAGGGAAACTATGGAAATATTGTGGCCACATTGCACCAGAAAAGCTGAGTCTTTCCACATTAGGTGGAAAAAAATGTTCACATTAGGTGGAAAAAAATGTTCAGGAATCAAATCCTACTGTGTTCTTAATTAAACAAAAGAAGTCAGCCCTGAAGCAAAGAACTAATCATGAAAGTGGTTCCCCTTCCAAAGTCTATGATTCCAAATGGCCTTTACAATGAGAGAAGCAAATGTGTGCTGGAGAGAAGAGAAAATAAAGAAATTAAGCAGACTTTAGAATTATGTCTAAGAAAGAACTCGGAGAGTGATTAGTCTCCATAGAATTAACTAGGATGAAGTAAATCTAATAAATAAATAAACGTTTTCAAGAAAATGGTATTCAAGACTGAATAAGCTTATTCTGAATAATCCTTTTTAAAGTTTGAAATATCTCCAAACATCCCAAATTACACTAACCAGAGATTGTGCTAGGAAAATTCCCATCCTTGCCAGTTTAAGATGGGGGTATGAAGGATAATGGACAGAGGAGAACATCTTAGAATGCAAATTTTTGAGCCACAGGGAATACGGAAAATCAAGATACTTCCAACAAACGTGTATGACTCCATCAAAGAAATGTTTCTGCTGCTTGGAAAGATCTTGGCATTTTTATACATACTCCTTTGTCTTCGAATAGCTCTATCAGAGTAACTATGAAAGTTTTGAGACAGTCTGTGTTATGGTCCATTATTTTGCCTGTAAGAACACAGTCAGTGGTGTCCTGTTTGATTCACCCATGCACATTTCACATTGCTTGCCTTATTGCTGTTGCTGGGAGGGCTTCAGTCATTGTCTTCCATGTGAATTGATGTTTTGTGATTTTCATGTATCTCATATGTTTTGCGATTCATCCCCTTTTGTCTTCTGGAATGGCTATATATACTGGGTCTTGTAAGCTACAAATTGCTAATTATTAATTGCTATTATTAATTCCATTCACCTGAATTCTTTGGATAAAAGATTTTTCTTTCTAAATGCTTACAAGTTCTATTTAAATTAAGCCATTCTCTATATCTGTTTGACACAGAAACTAGCCTTATGTATATTACCAAATATAAATGTAATTATTTATGTTGATCTTAACTACATTATAAAAATAATAACTATCTGGTATTTTATGTTAGTGATAAAGGTGATACTAGGATGTGTGTGTTAGATATATATATATATATTTTATTTGATTCCTGGAACAAATTTATAAGGGAGGTATTACTATATTACTGATTTTACAAATAAAAAAGAGAAAACATAGACAAGTTGTACAAGAAAGTGTATATGCATTTCCTATCTCCAAAAGCATAATCTTTATAACGAGTTAATATGTGCTAACATCAATATAGTAATGTTCAGTGTAATAGTTGAATTCCATAATGTTCACTCAGCATTGCTATTGTATTAATTTAAAATTAATTGTTTTATCCAAAAATGTTTATTTTTCTTAAAATGGTATAATTCATATGTTCCCCCCCAGAGCACAAGTCTTAATCCTTAAAACCTGTGAATAGGTTACTTGAAATGACAAGGAGGTTTTGCAGGTGTGATGCTTCTGTTAAGGATGTTGGGGGAGGAGACTTCCCTGGATTTTCCCCATGGGACAACCTCATCCCATTGTTTTAGTTGAGGGAACTTTTCTTGCCTGGAACCAGAGGCTGACACGACCCTATAATAATGGTCAGAGAGATACAGCATTGCTCGCTTTGGAATGAAGAAAGGGACCAGAAACCAACCTCAACAATTGAGGACAGCGTCTGGACACTAGAAAAGTCTAGGAAACAGATTTTTTCCTAGAAAGAAGCATAACATTTCTCAGACCATTATTCTAACCTAGTAAGACCTACTTGGAGATCTGACCCACAGAACTGTACAATGATGTTTTCATGTTGTTTTAAGGTACTAATTTTGTAGTACTTTGCTACAGGATCAAATTAGTTTATTTTAACTTTTGTTATTAAGAAAATAATGCACAGAACGTTTTTATAATGGAGATAAATCTACAAACAAGAGAGTACAATCTTTTTCCTTCACAATGTTTACAATACAACAAGGGAACAAACATTAAATACACAAAGCCCCAACAAGTTATGACACTTTAATTTTGGCTGGTGCTATGAAAGGGAAATAGAAATTCTATATAATATAGAGAATAGGTCTATAATTTATTCTTATGTGGCAGGAAATGAGTATTACTGAGTATTATTTCAGCTGCAAATAATAAATGTACTATAGCTATAGTAAGCCAAATAGGGTAGTTTGCTCTAAGGGAACTGAGACATTGGAAGAAAATGCAAGTCATCAAGGTTTTAGACATTAAATATAATATGTAAGAAATTAAAAAAAAAATACAAGCAGTGAGACCCTTGGAAATATATGCTTGATTTTTAAAATCACAAATGTCCTGTAAAATTACTAACCTACTAAATGTTCATTTTGATTAATTATACGGAAAACTGCATCTCAAATTATGTGGTCACCAACTGAGTCTAATTATAGAAATTGATTCAAATATTGCCATGCTCTCCTGTCAACTTCTTTCACACTATCATGGATATTGATATGATTTAATTGTCCTTCAATATCATGGAACGTGGTCTTGGATTGTGCTGATCAAGTTGCAGATGGACCAAACTGATGATATTTGGAAAAAGAAAATTATTCTTTAGTAGAGAAGTTTAGTTTCATTTTATACTTTCTTGACAGCTGAAATAATATTAAAAACCCTCACCTTGTTCCTCTCCAGTTTTGCATATGCTTTGATTCTGTCAGCTGAGATGTTCTTTAAGCAGTTTCCTCTCTAATATGTCAGAGACCCTCACTCAACATTTGGTTTCTGTGTGTATGTTAGATAGGCCAACATTCTCAAGTGAGAGAAAAGATGTCTGTGTTGCTTGATATTCTGTGTGATTACTGTTTGTGATTGTCCTTTTCCCAAGATGACACGTAATTTTCCAGCACAGATTATTTTTCAACAGAATTACATCCCCAGGTTTTTTAGAGGAAGATGCCCATTTACTGAAATGTGAACTTCAGTTCCTAGAAATATAAAACACCAAATACTCATTCTAATCTGTAAAGTACCTATAAATTGTTCTTTTCCAGAGTGAGGCATCTCTCAAAATAGATAGTTTTGATGTATAGTGAAAACAATGGTATATTCCTTCTGTTACCATGAGTAGAATATAACAAATTAAGTATGTGTATGTGGGTAAATGGGATGCAATACAAATATCCCTCAACATATAGGGGATCTTGTCCTAATAAACTCATTATAAATTGAAAATATTGCAAGTTAAAAGTTCATTTAATGCATTCAACCTATCAAATGCCTTAGCACGGTCTATCAAAAATGTGCACTGGATACACTACATGAGCCCACGCTCGTTAGGCCAAATCATCTAACACAATGCCTATTCCTTGTTGAAATGCTACATAAATTTCTTGAATACTGCCCTGAATGTGAAAAACAGATTGTTGTATGAGTTCTTGAAGTATGATTTCTACTGAATAAATATCTTTTTTGCACCACGATAAAGGTCAACAATAGTAAGTCAAGGATTGCCTGTGTTGCATTCAAGGAAAGGTCTTAATTGAACAAATAAGCACTAATCACTAAAAGGGGTCGTGATGGCAGACGAGAAACAGCATGCACATGCCACTCTCAGGAAGAAGATCAGAAGTTGTAAACAGATCTGTGGACAGATCATCTGAGAGAGAGCACCGTGAATTATCAGAGAAGTGGTGAGAGACATCCAAAGTGAAGGGGAGAGAAGGGGGGGAAGTGCTCAGCAGGACAGGAAGGTAACAGGTGGAGGAGCCTGCACGCAGGAAGGTTCAGAGGAGAGAAGCCAAGGGCTCCATGCTTCTTTTGAAGACGCTGCAACCCAAGGTGCAGGGGATTCCCTCACTGCAGCTGGCCTCTGGACTGGTGAGGGAACTGTGTGGAGGCCGTGCAGCAGCATTGCATTGGGGAGAGCAGCAGTAATGTCCCACTGGATTCTAATCCATGATCACTGAAACTGATGTAATTCCCAGCCCCAGAGTCTACAGTGAACATAGGGGTCGTTTCCACTTCTACTGCTTCCTCATCGGCTTCATGAACCATGAAGGAAGACTGTCTCACACATCCCACAACTGAGTGTCATGCACCCCTCTACTGGAGCAAGCAAAACAGGTGGTCGCAGCTCCGAGCATTTAATATAGTCATGTGGATAACACTGCCACTGCCACAACCCAAGTCACCCTGCAACTGCTTCTGACACCAGACATAGGACTATTCCAGTCACCACAACTTGCCTACATTGCAGTGGATACCTACAGGGTATGTGCGACCCTGCCCTCATGCCCTGTATGCCTCAGAGACCCCACCTGTCACATGGCACCCAGCTGATGAACGATTCACAGGTCAATGGTGATTTTAAGATGGAAAGCAAAAGGTGCTTCAAAGTGAATGACAAAGAGGACATGAGTTTACAAAATATGTGAGAGACAGTGATAAAGGGGAAAGTCGTAGCCTTAAATACCTATGTAAAAAATAAAGATCACAAAATAACACCTAATGTCATACGTGAAGGGAGTAGAAAATGAAGAACAAACTAAATCCAAAGCTAGAGGAAGAAAATAAATAACAATGCCCAGAGCAGAAACAAAGAAATGGAAATGACAACAACAACAAAAATGCAAAGATCAATGAAAAAATAAGATGTTTTGTAGAAAGATAAATAAAATTAATAGACCACTAGCTAACTTAAACAGAAATAGAGAAATGACTCAGGCTCAATCAGAAATGAAAAAGGAGACATTTTATAAAGATAACATATATGACTTCTAGGAGACTCCCTATGCACACAAACTAGGAAATCTAGAAGAAATGGATAAATTCATGGAAACACACAGCCACTAGAGCTTGAATGAGGAGGAAATAGGAATTGTGAACATACCAATAATGAGTAGTGTGGTTGAAAGGCTAATAGCAAACATTTCCCCACTCCTTAAAGAAAAGGTCAGGACCAGATGGATTCATAGATTAATTCTATCAGACCTAGAAAGAAGAATTGGCAACTATTCATCTAAAATTGCTCCATATCTCAAGAATGGAAGAAAAAGTATCCAATGTACTCAGCCCTAATATGAAGCTAATTTATAGCTTTCATATGAAGGCTAAAACCCAATTATAGCATAGGAATACAGGGAAAGGGGAAAGGGAGGGAAGGGGAGGGG
>CAUYON010127055.1:0-13307 GCA_963573935.1 Arctocebus calabarensis | reverse complement strand
GAGATAATGAATCACAAGTTACGAGTCATGAGGCCGGATGAGTTCTGCTTTGACCAGTTCAAACTTCGTGTACACTGGTCATCAACAGGAACAACATCTTGGATTGCCCAATTGCTCTATATTCTAATCACCCCTAAACTTGACCCTCTTCCTTTCATCTTTTGTTTCTTCTCCAAATACTATGGAGAAGAAAAGGCAATACTTTTTTCACATGGACTTTGTCTTGACTTGGTTTCCAAACAGACCAACCTCTTTCTCCCTATCTGAATTCTATATCCTTTAGCCTACCATGGCACCTTCCTTTCTCCCTTTTATTTTTCATAGCTCGCAGCAACCTCAAACTCCTGGGCTCAAGCAATCCTCTTGCCTTAGCCTCCTGAGTAGCTGGGACTACAGGTGCCCACTGAGTGAGACTCTGTTTTTAGTAGAGACAGGGTCTCACTCTTGCTAAGATTGGTCTGGAACTCCTGAGCTCAAGCAATCCATCTGACCCAGCCTCCCTTTCCTTTCTTTATCTAAACTAGATAACTCAAATAAAAACATTCAGAAGATAGACCTTATCAATTTCAAACCTATTTCTCATATAGACTGTTTGTCTTACCCTCCATCTTTTTTTTTGGCCAGGGCTGTGTTTGAACCCACTACCTCCAGCACATGGGGCCAGCGCCTTACTCCTCTGAGCCACAGGCACCACCCGTGTGTTCCCCTCCATCTTATAGCTAGCTGTAGGTTTGAGATCTTATCCTGGGCTGTCACAATTTCATGGTTTTTTGTTTGTTTGTTTGTTTGTTTGTTTTGAGACAGAGCCTCAAGCTGTCACCCTGGATACAGTGTCGTGGCATCACAGCTCACAGCAACCTCCAATTCTTGGGCTCAAGCGAGTCTCCTGCCTCTGCCTCCCAAGTAGCTGGGACCACAGGCGCCCGCCACAACTCCTGGCCATATTTTGGTTGCAGCCGTCATTCTTGTTTGGCGGGCCCGGGTTGGATTCAAACCCACCGGCTGAGGTGTACGTGGCTGGCGCCTTAGCCCGTTGAGCCACAGGCGCCGAGCCAGCATGTATTTTTATTATTAAGTGAATATAATTATTAAATGAATTCATAATTATAGTTTCCTTTCTATTGTTTGTTTATATCCAACACATTCCCACCACACAAAGGATTTAAGTTGCTTTACAAACGTGTAGAATGTAGGAAGAAAAAATAAATTTTAAGCAGGTAAGAAAAACAAAGAAATTAGTAAGAAACATACAATTTTTATATTATCATCACCACATCAAGTAATTAATGTTCACAATAGGAGGCACTGAGTGATTCAACAAGGATGAAGAAACAATCCTTATAAAAAGCAATCTATTACATGCAGATATGGTACTGTGATTCCAATAAGCTCATACATGTAAATAGTGGAAAACCCACCAACTTTGAAATTAGAGGCCATGCACCCTATGACTTTAAATCTATGCCTACCATGGCGATAAGAACACCTATCTTGGCTCAACGCCTATAGCTCAAGCGGCTAAGTCTTCAGCCACTTACTCTGGAGCTGACAGGTTCGAATTCGGCCTAGGCCTGCCAAACAACAATGACAACTATAACCAAAAAATAGCCGGTATTGTGGAGGGCACCTGCAGTCCCAGCTACTTGGGAGGCTGAGGCAAGAGGATTGCTTAAGCCCAAGAGTTTGAGGTTGCTGTGAGCTGTGATGCCATGGCACTCTACCCAGGGTGACAGCTTGAGACTCTGTCTCAAATAAAAAAAGAACACCTACCTTGAAGAATTATTGTGCAGAAAAATAATACAATGTGTATAAAGGCCCAAACATGGTGCCAGGCAAGTAGTTATATAATTTCTCCTTTTAATTTTTCTTTGATCAGGCTCAGTGCCTGTGGCTCAACAGGCTAAGGCGCCAGCCACGTACACCTGAGCTGGCAGGTTCAAATCCAGCCCGGGCCGCCAAACAACAATGACGGCTGCAACCAAAAAATGGCCAGGCGTTGTGGCCAGCGCCTGTAGTCCCAGCTACTTGGGAGGCAGAGGCAAGAGACTCGCTTGAACCCAGGAATTGGAGGTTGCTGTGAGCTGTGATATCACAGCACTCTATCCAGGGTGACAGCTTGAGGCTCTGTCTCAAAAAAAAAATTTTTTGCTTTGATCACAGAAAAATGGAGCTAACTAAAATTTGGGTCATGAGAATTAGAATTTTCAAGTAAGGGGCCGTGCCTGTGGCTCAAAGGAGTAGGGCACCTTCCCCATATGCTGGAGGTGGCAGGTTCAAACCTAGCCCCAGCCAAAAACTGCAAAAAAAAAAAGAATTTTCAAGTAAGAAGAGATTGTGGGGCTCGGCGCCTGTGGCTCAACAGGCTAAGGCGCCAGCCACGTACACCTGAGCTGGCGGGTTCGAATCCAGCCCGCCCACCAAACAACAATGCGGGCTGCAACCAAAAATGGCCGGGTGCTGTGGCGGGCGCCTGTAGTCCCAGCTACTTGGGAGGCGGAGGCAAGAGACTCGCTTGACCCCAGGAATTGGAGGTTGATGTTATCTGTGATGACAAAGCAATCTATCCTGGGTGAAAGCTTTAGGCTCTTTCTAAAAAAAAAAAAAAAAAAAAAAGAAGAGATTGTGGATGGTCCTCTGTCCCATCTGGTGGGTCTCTGTGCTTCTGTGTGCATGATAAATGGCTTGAGCATTTGCTAAAAATGCAGAGTCTGGGGACTTGTCTCCAGAGTATCTGACTCACCCGATTTAGGACATAATCTAGAAATTTTTGTTTTGTTTTTTTCAATTTGAGACAAAGTCTCACCATTGTGCCCTCACAATGACATCACAGCTCACAGCAACCTCAAACTCTTGAGCTTAAGCAATTCTCTTGTCTTAGCCTCCCAAGTAGCTGGGACACCAGACACCTACCACAACACCTGGGTATTTTTTGGTTGAAGTTGTCATTGTTTTAAGCTGGCCCAGGCCAGGTTCAAACACGCCAGCACCTTATCCACTAAGCTATAGGCACCAGCTTTTGTTTGGGTCTTTCTCTGTCACCCAGGTAAAAGAATAGTGGTACAGGCTCAGCGCCTGTGGCTCAAGCGACTAAGGCTCCAGCCACATACACCTGAGCTGGCGGGTTCGAATCCAGCCCGGGCCCGCCAAACAACAATGATGGCTAAAACCAAAAAATAGCTGGACGTTGTGGTGGGCACCTATGGTCCCAGTTACTTGGGAGGTGGAGGCAGGAGAATCGCTTGAGCCCAGGAGTTGAAGGTTGCTGTAAGTTGTGATGCCATGTAACTCTACCCAGGGCAATAGCTTGAGGCTCTGTCTCAAAAAAAAAAAAGAATAGTGGTACAATCAGCTCACTGCAACTCAAGTGATTCTTCCACCTCAGCCTTCTCAGTAGCTGACACTATGGGCGCAAACCACCATACTGAGCTGGTGTTTATTTTTCTCTTTTGTAGAGATGAGGTCTCCCTCTATTGCACAGGCTTATCTCAAACTCCTGACTGGGATTATAGGCATAAGTAACCATGCCTGACCCAGAAATATTAAAAAGTAGCCCAGTCTGGGCACCTGTAGCTCAGTGGTTAGGGTGCCAACCACATGCTTCAGGACCCAGCCAGGCCTGCTAAACAAAAAAAAGAAAAGAAAAAACTAGCCAGGTGTTGTGGTGGGGGCCTGTACTCCCAGCTACTAGGGAGGCTAAGGCAAGAGACTTGCTTGAGCCCAAGAGTTTGACATTACTGTGAGCTATGATGCCACAGCACTCTACCTACCAAGGGTGACAAAGTGAGACTCTGTCGCAATTAAAAAAAAAAAAGAAAGTAGACTCAGTGCCTGTATCACAGTGGTTACAATGCCAGCCATATACACCCAGGCTGAGGGGTTCGAACCCGGCCCAGGCCAGCTGAAAAACGACAACTGCAACAACAACAACAACAAAATCGCTGGGCGTTGTGGTGGGCGCCTGTGGTCCCAGATACTTGCGAGGCTGAGGCAAGAGAATTGCTTAAACCCAAGAGTTGGAGGTTGCTGTGACTTAGGATGTTGCAGCACTCTACCAAGGGAGATATACGCTGTCTCAAAAAAAAAAGAAAGGCTCAGTGCCTGTGGCTCATCGGGCTAAGGCGCCAGCCACGTACATCTGAGCTGGCAGGTTCAAATCCAGCCTGGGCCCACCAAACAACAGTGACAGCTGCAACCAAAGATGGCCGGGTGTTGTTGCAGGCGCCTGTGGTCCCAGCTGCTTGGGAGGCGGAGGCAGGTGACTCAATTGAACTCAGGAGTTGGAGGTTGCTGTGAGCTGTGATGTAACAGCACTCTATCCAGCTTGAGGCTCTGTCTCAAAAAAAAAGAAAGAAAGAAAGAAAGAAAGAAAAGTAGCCCAGGTCAGCTCGGCATCTGTGGCTCAACGGGCTAAGGCACCAGCCACGTATACCTGAGCTGGCAGGTTCAAATCCAACCCAGGCCTGCCAAACAACAATGATGGCTGCAACCAAAAAATGGCCAGGCATTGTGGCGGGCGCCTGTACTCCCAGCTACTTGGGAGGCAGAGGCAGGAGACTTGCTTGAGCCCAGGAATTGGAGGTTGCTGTGAGCTGTGATGCCACAGCACTCTATCCAGGGTGATAGCTTGAGGCTCTGTCTCAAAAAAAAAAAAATAAAGAAAAGTAGCCCAAGTCATTTTAATGCAGGTTATCCAAGAACTACACATGAAGAAACCCTGCATTCAAGAGTCAGACTCTTTCTTTACAGAGGGACAAAACAGTTGAGTCATTTGCCTAAGGCACCACAGCTGGCAGATTGAAACCAGAACTTGAGGAGCCTGACTCCTGTCCTTTCCTCTATGTTGCATTGCTTCCACAGTGTTTAAGAAAACATAACTTGGGTGGCTCTTGGCTCAAAGGAGTAGGGCACCAGCCCCATATGCCAGAGGTGGCAGGTTCAAAACTAGCCCCGGCCAAAAACCGCAAAAACCTCACTTCACCTTAAAAAGAAAGAAAACACAACTCAACAATAAGTCAATTTCAACTAATTACTCTTGGGTAAGAAGTGCCCTTGGCCTAGTGGTGTTTCACACCTGTAGTTCCAGCTGCTGAGGAGACTGAGGGAGGAGGATCCCTTTGAGCCCAGGAGTTCAAGGCTGCAGTGAGTTTTAATTTCAGCACTGTGCTCCAGCCTGGGAGACAGATTGAGACTTTATCTCTAAAAGTTCAAGCTTAATGGCCAGGTCCAGAACCAGAGAGTAAACTAATTCCCATCCTCAAGACCTAATGACCACAAGAAAATGATTTAGAGATCATTAGAGCATGAATTGTCCTTGTAAAAGGCAGTTTGCTTTGCATGATGGGGGATCTTCATCCTGGGTAACCTAAGCAGCCCCTCCTGGAAGCCTAGTCCACCATATGTACACTTTGCTGACAATCAGGGATTATCCGCAGGAAAACCAAAGTGGGCAAGGTATTTTTTGAGGGCCTGTCACCTACCCTTCAGCCCCTTTTTGCTCCTTAGAGACCCTACTTTCTCTAGGTGCAATAATGTTCTCTGTTTGCTTTGAGTCTCCCTACCAGAGTGCTTCCCCACATCCCAACCTTAATGAGCCCGTGCTTATAACTAAAAAGACAAAAGGCATTTTATGAATGAATTCAAATGCAAAGGAAAAGATTACTTTATTAATGCCCACTTTCAAGTTGATAAATATATGTGTATATTTTCACAATTTACAAAATTCATTCTCATGCAAAGTAGAAAGGACGTTTTTTGCCTATTCTGTGCTCTGACTCAAAGAGATTGCCACTTGTGCACAGTTGTCCTGTCTGTAAGGAAAGAGTTGGATCAAAGGTCATGTCTACAACCTTAAAGCCAACGTTCTTCCAGCTATGTTCATGCTGTCTCTGACAGATAAATGTCTAAAGGTCCCAGTGGATGTTTTCTGAATGAATGTTGAAATAAAGAGCAAGAGGAAATGAGGTAATGAGAAAGAAAGAAACAAGAGTCAGAGTTACTTCCTTAAGGGACCAAAAAGGAGCAGCAGATAGGGAAGAAGGCTACGTGAGTTTAAGAACATCTCTCCACGTGGGCGTGTACACACACACACACAAACCCCTTCTCCTTTGAACTATGTATCAGTCTTCAGATCTAATTGGTTCCCAAAAAAACTTAAAGATAAAATGTTTATTTTTTTGCTCCTTTCCCAGGAGTTAAAAATCAGGTGAAGTTCAAAACCCAGATGACAACCCTAGAGTTTTAGAAGAGACCCCATTGTGTATCTAGTCCAGTGGGCCTCTGTGTGCATGGAATTGGCCGAGAGCACAGATCTATAGCCAAAACAGGCCTCTCAGAGGCGGCTTTAGCAGTTTTGTTGCCCAGCCACCCTTGGAAACCCTTTCTTTTGGCCTGGCTTTATTTTTGTGAAGGTGCCTAAGACTCTCATTTTGCTGAGCCCTCCCATTGGTTGAGAGGCAGTGAGAAATAAGAGTAAGACAAGGGAGCAATTTGGAACTTTTTTTTTTTTTTGAGACAGAGCCTCAAACTGTCACCCTGGATAGAGTGCGGTGGAATCACAGCTCACAGCAACCTCCAACTCCTGGGCTCAAGCGAGTCTCCTGCCTCTGCCTCCCAAGTAGCTGGGACTATAGGCGCCTACCACAATGCCCGGCTATTTTTTGGTTGCAGCCGTCATTGTTGTTTGGTGGGCCCAGGCTGGATTCGAACCCGCCAGCTCAGGTGTACGTGGCCGGCGCCTTAGCCCGTTGAGCCACAGGCGCCAAGCCAATTTGGGACTTTTTGAATGTGTTAATTTTGGAAAGAGAACAGAGCTAAATGCTTCAGGAATGACTTAACCATTTTATTCACTGTCTACCTCCAGCTCTGAGATTGCATTTGGCAAAGATTGTTTTCTTAGGTTGGCTTCTGACAGGGCTAATATTAGTAATCCTTAATGACTCAAGAAACAACTGAGGAAGTTGGGGAAAATACTACTTTACCAACCAGTGCCAGTGCCATTTTCACAATTACCCCATGGCTCTAAGCTGGTAGCTTGAAACTCTCAAGGTCAGGATTTGTGTCATTCCTCCAGCAGTCATTTTTTTTTTTTATCTGAACCAATTAATCTAAGGTCCGGATTTAATTTAATATTTCTTCTTTGTTTGTTTGTTTTTTGGGACAGGGTCTCACTTTGTTGCCCTTGGTAGAATGCTGTGGCATCATAGCTCACAGCAGCCTCAAACTCTTAGGCACAAGGGATTCTCTTGCCTCGGCCTCCCAAGTAGCTAGGACTACAGGCACCTGGCACAATGCCTGGCTATTTGTTTAGAGATGGGATCTCACTCTTGCTCAGGCTGGTCTTGAACTCCTGAGCTCAGGCAATCCACCCGCCTCGGCCTCCCAGAGTGCTAGGATTACAGTCATGAGCCACCGTGCCTGTCTAATTTAATGTTTCATTAAAGGAAAATCCAAAAGTCTTCTCTAAGACAGAGGGATACTGGTTCGGTGCCTGTAGCTCAGCGGCTAAGGTGCCAGTCACATACACCAGAGCTGGCGGGTTCGAATCCAGCCCAGGCCTGCCAAACAACAACGACAACTACAACCAAAAACTAGCTGGGCAGGCTCTCTTGATAGTAAACCCAGCATTTTAACAGATCTGTAAAACAAACAAAAATCTAAATTGATCTATCCTTTTTTTTTTTTTGAGACAGAGTCTCACTATGTCGCTCTTGGTAGAGTGCTGTGGTATCACAATTCACAACAACCTCAGACTCTTGGGCTTAAGAGATTCTCTTGCCTCAGCCTCCCAAGTAGCTGGGATTACAGGCATCCACCTCAATGCCTGGCTATTTTTTTTGTTGCAGTTGCCATAGTTGTTTAGCTGTCTGGGGCAGGTTTCAAACCCACCACCTCGGTGTATGTGACTGGCGCCGTCACCACTGTGCTACAGGTGCCGACTACTGTCCTTGAAGTTAGAGCATTGAAATGAAAAAATAAAAAAGGTTTGTGTGATACAAAGTTATGCATGTGAGAATGACATCTATCATAGCAACATTTCCAAGTCTCAAGATATTTTCATGTTTGGGGTTTAGCAAATGAAACCAGTCATCTACTGTCAGAGGAGCAGAAACAGAGACCATTATTCTGAAACTGAAATATAGATCAGCTACCTAACTTTTCATTTTCCAAAATAGGAAAAATTTTTTAAAAATCAGCTAGCTAGGGCGGTGCCTGTGGCTCAGCGAGTAGGGTGCCAGTTCCATATACCGAGGGTGGCGGTTTCAAATCCGGCCCTGGCCAAACTGCAACAAAAAATAGCGGGACATTGTGGCAGGCGCCTGTAGTCCCAGCTACTCCTGCAGGCTGAGACAAGAGAATCACCTCAGAGCAGGAGTTGGAGGTTGCTGTGAGCAGTGTGACGCCACGGCACTCTACCAAGGGCAATAAAGTGAGACTCTGTCTCTACAAAAAAAAAAAAAATCAGGTAGCTACCTGTCTCCATTGACATTAATGACACAGAGCTGATTAGATATAACTAACAGGAATGGAATATGGTCTCAGGAAACACCCTCCCACCTCTTCTTTCCCTACATAAAGGTGTCTCAGGCTGGCCTTACATGTCCCAAGATATAATCCTGGAAATACAGACAAAGAGATAAATCCAGATCTACCTAGGTAACCAAGAGCTGAATTCAGTTAAATGCCAAATATAAAATGCATTCTCTTTCTTTCTTTCTTGTTCTCTTAACATTGTAAACCTCTTATTTCAGTTTCTCACAAGTTTTCATAAGGACTCTCAAAACCATCCTTTCAAAGACAAACAGAAATGACATCGCCACAGCACTCTACCCAGGGCAACAGAGTGAGACTCTGTCTTTAAAAAAAAGGAAAAAATGACATTGCACTTTGTAGCCAGGAGTCTTGGGTTTTGGTGGGTGCCTCTAGTCTCAGACACTCGCGAGGCTGAAGCAAGAGAAATCTCTTAAACCCAAGAGATTGAAGTTACTGTGAGCTATGATGATGCCATGGCACTCCACTTAAGGAGATGGGCCATAGAATGAGACTCTGTCTCAAAAAAAAAAAAACAGGTAGGCACAGTGGGTCCTAGCACTCTGGGACGCTGAGGCAGGTGGATTGTCTGAGCTGAGGAGTTGAAGAGCAGACTGAGCAAGAGTGAGACCCCCATCTCTAAAAGCTAGCCAGGCCTTCTAGTGGGCGCTTGTTGTGGTGGGCACCTGTAGTCCCAGCTACTCAGGAGGCATAGACAAGAGGATCACTTAAGCCCAGGAGCTGTAGGTTGCTTTAAGCCAATGATGGCACAGCACTCTACCAAGGCCAACAAAGAGAAACTCCGTCTCAAAAAAAAAGAAAAGAAAAGAAAAAGAAAGAAAAACTTTCTTATCTAAGATAAAATACTTGTTTATTGGACCTTATTGAAGTGTGGGGATTTCAGAATGAAATATGCCAACATGTTAATGGTAGTTGTCATTTAGTAGGAGAGCAACAGCTCATTTTTCTTGTCTTTTTTTTTTTTTTTTTTGCAGTTTTTGGCCAGGGCAGTGTTTGAACCCACCACCTCCTGTATATGGGGCCAGCACCCTACTCTTTTGAGCCACAGGCACCGCCTATCTTCTCTATTTTCTAAAATGATGCTTGTGACAGAATAAAAAGTTGGAGGTCAGGAGTTTGGAGGTTGCTGTGAGCTGTGTGATGCCACGGCACTCTATCGAGGGTGACGGAGTGAGACTCTGTCTCTACAAAAAAAAAAAAAAAAAGTTACTTTTAGATGAAGATTTTTATTAGATTGTACTTAGTGCTCAAAAAAAACCCTGAACCAGAGGACACACCAATGATTGCTTGATTCTGCCCAGCAATTTGATTACAGATAGCCTGTAACAGAGAGCAGCTCATTGTCCTTGAAAATCTAACTGTAAACTTCTATACACGTCTCTGAATCGAGGACTGCCACAGCTGCTTGGAAACTGTCAGCTAGAAAGTCTCACATTACAAGCCCAGCTCATGAACCAACACGTATTGTTTCAAATGTTCCATGAAAGTGTGGCTGTGGGAGCATAAGCAGAGCAGCAGGACAAATTCCTGGTCACCTTCAAGGGCTCTCCCTGCTTTCTCCAAGCAACAAACATTCCCTCTAAACACCAGGACAAATCTCTGGAACTTCTCAGGGGGTGGTGTGCTTAGTGGGTATACCCCAAAGGCACACAGTTTACTTCCACCAGGAGGCCCAAGTTTTACTTGCAGGTTCCCAAGCAACAGTTTACATAAGGGCTTCTCCTCAAGCCGCCACTGTGCGATGTCCTTGCCAGGCATCAAAGACGTGGCTCCTTTCCCTTATTTGCTCAAGAGACCATGATGTTCTTGACAGCTCTCCATCAGGCGAGCATATGAGGCTCCTCTCTGCCCTTATTCATTTATTTGTTTGTTTGTTTATCGGACGGTGGGGGAGATTCTGATTACAGCAGTCTGTAAGTGAAATAAATTTTAACGTAGTCATGTTAAGTAAATGCTCTGGCTATTAATTCATAACACAATTTCCCGTGAAAGATAAAAATCAAGGACTGAAGACTATTTCCCAGAAAAAGGAATGGGGTGATTTAATCACATTATTCTCTCTTTTTCTCCTGTACTCACACACATCTTAGGACATATTTCACAAACTGCCAAGGAATCTCAGTGTGTGGCATAATTTTATTTTTTGGTTAAAGATGATGTGTGTTAGGCTCAGCACCTGTGCTCAAGTGGCTAAAGCGCCAGCCACATATGCCTGAACTACAGGGTTCGAATCCAGCCCAGGCCCGCCAAACAACAATGACAGCTGCAACCAAAAACTAGCCGGGCTTTGTGGCAGGCGCTTGTAGTCCCAGCTACTTGGGAGGCAGAGGCAGGAGAATCACTGAGCCCAGGAGTTGGAGGTTGCTGTGAGCTGTGATGCCACAGCACTCTACCCAGGGCTACAGCTTGAGGCTCTGTCTCAAAAAAAAAAAAAAAGATGATGTATGTTTGAAGACACAGTCTGCTCCAAAACATGCCATCTTGAGAAACATACCACATAATTGGCAACAGCAATCTGGAGTAGATAGATGGGCAACGATTGCAAAAAGCCTCCACACTTCTTTTTCTTTTCTTTCTTCTTTTTTTTTGGAGACAAGAGTCTCAAGCTGTCACCCTGTGTAGAGCACTGTGGAGTCACAGCTCACAGCAACCTCAACTTCTTGGGCTGAAGTGATTCTCTTGCCTCAGCCTCCCACAGACCTGGGACTACAGGTGCCCGTCACAATGCCTGGCTATTTTTGTTGTTGTTGTTGCAATTGTCATTGTTGTTTTAGCTGGCCTAGGCTGGGTTTGAACCGCCAGCTTTGGTATACGTGGCCAGCATCCAACCCACTGAGCCATGGGCGCCGTCCATCCATTTTTCATATTACTTATTTCTTATAGTGTATGAAAATGTTTAGTGAGCCTGTATTTCTATTTCTGTGAGCAGAAAGCATAACAGAAAGAAATCTTAAAACAAAAAGTAGCATGCCACATTTCTTGCAGTGGACAGCATATTACCCTCAATAGCTTCATCTGAACTTTCTGGTGACAGTACTGTCCACCTGTGAGAATCTCCAAGCAGCTGTGAGGGCCCCTGAGCAGATTTTAATTCTCTTAATAGGTAGGAAATCATGCCTGCAAGTATAAGGCTTGGAAAAGGCAGAAGCCTTCAGGATTCCTTTTCCTGTGACTCCATCCTTTGGGTCTGCTGCAATTGTCTTCACCCTCAGAATGAGCAGTTTCCCTGAAGGTCCCTGCCTACCTTCTTGCCTCACATACCTTGTGTTTATGGCTGATTCCTCAGGCTTCTCAGCAAATGGCTTGTGGCCACAGAGGTTTCATCTCGTATTTACTGACACCAACAAATGTCATGCTTCGTTAAAGATGTGTCTTAGAACTGAGCTGTTAGGAACAGCCCTCAACGTGTAGAGGCAGAATATTGGAAGTGAGGTGGGGAGTTTTTATGCTCTTGGGCATAAAAATTGTTCAGCACAGTGCACATGGTCAAGATGCCAAGAACCTTTTTTCCAGGATACCCAGAAGAATAATACATTGTATTCAAGGAAGCCCTGCCAAGTGTGCAGCCCTGCTGTGTTGGATGGCATCAGGGGCACAATGCATGTAAAATTCACAACCCCTGCTCTTGAAGAGCCCAAAATCCACAGTACCTGAGATCTCTGTTATAGAGGCAAGGTAATATCTCTGCCTCTCCCTGTGTGTGTATAAAGGTACTGATTCCTCATTACACAGACTCAACGAGACCAGCTCATCACCAGTCTCCACATGTGCCGTTTCTTAAAGATATTCTTCATTTCTTCGCCAAGTATTGCCACTCAAGCTCTCACTTTCCTGTGGCCGTCTGGCTTCGGCACTCTCCTCCTCACCTCCGGCCACACTTTGTGTCTTTCTGGGGACGTATGAACAGAGGTAAGCACTGCAATGTTCCACTCCAGTGTCCATAAGGGCTGCTTTCATAAAACTCAACTTATGCCAGTTGCCTTGAAAACCCTCTCACTACCAGCCAGTCACTGTGGCTCGCACCTATAATCCCAGCACTGTGGGAGGCCGAGGTGGGTGGATGGCATGAGCTCAAAATTCCAAGACCAGCCTGAGCAAGAGTGAGACCCCATCTCTACTAAAAATAGAAAAACTAGCCAGATGTTGTTGCAGGTGCCTGTAGTCCCAGCTACTGGAGAGGCTGAGGCAGGAGGATCCGTTGTGCACAAGAGTTTGAGGTTGCTGTGAGCTATGATGCCATGGCACTCTACCCAGGGTGACAGAGTGAGACTCTGTCCCCAAAACCAAGTCCTCTCACTACCCGTGTTCTGTAGCCCTTCTCCCAGGCAATTACTTCCGTGTCAAGCACTCCTAGAATACGGCCCCTGAGCAGTTCCTGCTGGCTTTCCCAGCCAAGCTCACTTGAGGAGAGAAGCCCTAATCAAACTGACAAAACCCTCTATTGAGACAGAACAAACTCCCACTGGAGTCCTGGAAACTCATGCAAACAGCCGCTGCCAATCAGGTTGCTGCCAACCAATTCCGAGAAGAGGCTAAAAGTAAGAGCCTGCTGGTTCCTGTACCTCCTCCCACCTGTGTTAAACGGTGTCCTGGTTTAATGTCTTTTTTTTTTTTTTTTCTTGAGACAGAGCCTCAAGCTGTCACCCTGGATAGAGTGCTGTGGCATCACAGCTCACAACAACCTCCAATTCCTGGGCTCAAGCGAGTCTCCTGCCTCCGCCTCCCAAGTAGCTGGGACCACAGGCGCCCGCCACAACGCC
>CAUYON010127053.1:0-26674 GCA_963573935.1 Arctocebus calabarensis | reverse complement strand
TTTATTTGTATCCTTGGGGTCGCAGGTCGCTCCAATAGGGTTGATGTGCATTCCTCGACCTTGTCTCTTGACTCAGCTCCAAACCATTGGCTTTCTTGCTAAATTTCTGTCCTTTAACTCTCCTTCTGGACAGGAGTGTCTCTCAAAATTACTTCTTTATAACACAGATAATCAATTTTCAGATACCCCAACCAGTAGCATAAAATCCAATGAACAGATTCATTAATTTTTGTTGTTGTTTATACTATGATTCCTAGCACTTATAAGTGATTTTTGTGAAGTCCAGTTAGTACGATTCGCATGATTAGCAGTGGATGAGATTCTTCTTATAATTCCATACCTATATCCCTTTTTATACATACTGCTTTGTTACAGATTGAGTTATTTTTATTTCCCTGTTTTTGATTTTACAGCAGTAGAGGATTCCTAACCATCTTTATCAATTTATTCTACATAAAAATTTTTTTTGTAATGATTTGTTAAGTGATCAGTGCTAATTTAATAATAGAAATTGTGGCTTAAATCATTATAGGGTTAATATAGAAATTGGAGTAAAAGGCACAGAAAGAATTCTTGCAAGTGCTACAAAATACTAAATGTTCTCCATAGAAAAGATTGCCATAGATTCCATGGTGATGATGGAAGTTCAAGAAGTTTACAAACTGTAGATCTCTGAGCTGCCGCATCTGTCTGTAGGAGAGAAAGGAGAAGACGTTAGGGTGAAAGCCACACGTTTCTAGTCAGAAGGAAGGCTGAAACGTTGCTGTGCCGGCAACCAGATGTGGGATCGCAGGCCACATTTTTGAGCCTTCACATCTTCAACCCTAGGGTTGATATAATACCACCTGCTTCAAGGTTGCAATGCAAGTTAAAAAAAATTAAAGCACTTGCTAGACTGATGGTTGCCGTTTGTGCCCATTAAATTATATCACTGAATTCAGAGCATAGAAGTGATGGTTTGGTTTTGATGACTATATATATTAGTACACATATAGTATAGTATATAATACATAATGTATAGTACGTATGTACAGTATAATACATTCTTAGTAGAACCCTAAGAATATTCTAGATTTCACCGTTAGCAGTAGTTTCTCCCCGCTTCCTGTATCTTTGCCCTTCGGGTGTGACTTGGAGTCACTCCATGAGAGGACAGTCTGTTTCCCTGCCCTCTGATCTCAGCCTTGTCTTGGCACTGCTCAGTAGAATGAGGAGGAGATTCAGAGAGTAGGTTCCAAGTGAAGATGATGAGAAGACTTGTGTGCCCACCTGCCCTCTTGCACTTCTGCCCTCACGGTGAGTGAACACACCTGGGCTATTCTGTGTGTCTCAGAAGCACGATTAAAAAGACCCAAAGGAGCGCTGCCTTGGCAGGGATGCCCAGCTGTGCTGTCCCAGATCAGCCTCTTCCAGCCGACCCACCGAAACACGAGCAGCTGCAGCCTGACACGCCGAGCTCTTCAGTCACTGGCTTATTTTACAGCAAAAGTGAACTGATAGGAAGAGAGAGCGGGGCAGAGAGAGACAGAGACGGAGATGGAGGGAATGAGAACGGCGTAGGGTATGTGTTGACTATACGGGAATTCTGTACACTTTGAATGTGTTATTTTGACACTAATTTGGAAGGTAACTATAAATTTGGCAGATTTGGTGGGTTAATGATTTTTAAAAACCCCATCAAATTCTGATGGTCTATTGTAACTGAAAGGAGTTTCCTAAATGGCCATGTCTTTTTATGATTCCAATATTTCCCACATCCTTTTCTTTCCACATGTATCTCCTACCACATTTTGTTTTAGACTCATTGACTGATCATCAGCCGAGGATGCATCTTTAGAAGGGAATGAGTTCTTAAAGGCTGATGTTTTCCAAAATGCCCACCTGATTGAAGAGCTGAAAGGGGACACAGGCCTTCACCGTCTTTCTCTCTCTGATGTGGCTGTGATTGTGGAACAATTGGGAAAATTGCTAAATCTGCAATTTTATTCAGTGCACAATTTTTCCTGAGATTACAGTGATATCCAGGTTTCAGCATTTTATGGAAACGCACAGGATACGTTCAAAGTGAATTCTACATTAGCAAAAGCTACTTGATCAGAAGAATTCAATTTATACCAAGGTTCACCACTTCAAAGTCAATTCTGTCCCTTTTATTTTCTCGAGTCTGCAGAACGAGTCATTTTCTGGGGATTGCAGTGCATTCAGGGACCAGTTACATAGAGGGCTGCACTTGCTGAGACGCAGATCTGAAACAATCACCACTAGAGCCACATTTGCTTTTCTCCACGCAGCTGGAAGAATCTGAAAATTGAGGTTTTCTCTAATTTTAAGTTTACACACCTAAATTTGTAGACTCTCCCTCATTCATCAAAAGTCAGTTCTGACGTACAATTTCTCTACCTGTATGCATATGACTTTCCACTTTACATACTCTATTTATTTCATAGACAATTCCTGTAACATTTCTGACCTGCAGCATGACCATAAACTTGCTCTTGTTACGTAAACCGCGGCCTTCATGTTGTGTTCCGTGTAGCGGAAAGGAGCTGAGAGTCCCTAGAGGTGCAAAACACGACCACGACCCACAAGCTTCTTGCCACGTCTTCCTCGTGGGCCTTGCAAACCAGAGAACATAAGAAAACGGTTGAAAATTCAGAACTGAGCCAGAAAACTCTGAACTGGTTGAAGTTCTCTGACTTGATGCTTACTAATTGCAAGGCAACTGGTTACAGCATTGTGATAAGTTCAGTTACAGCCAAATTTAACTCTTTTTGCACATCGGCCTCAGTGCTTGGGAATTCCATACTACCGAACTAATGACTCCAATGACAAGATCCCGGATCAATGACATTAAAGAGGAAGGCAGATGTTAAAGCAGCATCTTTATGTGTTGACTATACGGGAATTCTGTACACGGTGAAGGCCTGTGTCCCCTTTCAGCTCTTCAATCAGGTGGGCATTTTGGAAAACATCAGCCTTTAAGAACTCATTCCCTTCTAAAGATGCATCCTCGGCTGATGATCAGTCAAAGAGAGGGTGCATGCAAAGCTGTCAGGGAAGATTTCTTCGTATTGAAAAATGAGTGGAAATTCATAATTGTTGGCTGGGAGGAGAACAAGTTGAGCAGAATGAGAGTCGCATCTTCTGGAAATAACCAGCGATTCGGAGCAGCCAGACAGTGATTCTCCCCTTTCACATTCCTCCTTTTTCTTCCTTTTCTCTTTTCCACAGCAGCAGTTAGAGCAAGAGGAGCTCTCACAATTTACTGATAATGTGTCTTTAACGGCAGTGAAAAAAATACTTTTCTGGGAAATCTTAGCCGTATGTTTTCAGAGCAATATCTGACATACTCATCCCCAGAAAATGAGTTTTTCTCTATCTTAGGATGGGAAAAAAAATAAGTCTCCACCTATCTAGGGGTAAAAGAACAAAACAGCAATAAATAAATACCAGGGGATAACTCTCAAGTTGATTTCTGAAGTTACCAGAAGCATTTTGTCCATTTAAAAAAATTATTGGGGACCACAATTTTTTGTTTATATGAGTAATAACCATCAATATGTCTCATATTATAAATTAAAACATCATGAAATAAAGGTATTCAAAAACAGTGATTAATTTAAAATAGCTCTAATATACCTATTACTGATATGGATAGCATATTTAATTTAAATGAAATACCTTTCATGTATTGAAATGATAAAAAGAATCAAAAATCTCATAGTTAATTCATATCCTGACAGTTGAACAATGAGCTGCTGCATCTCACCAGGGACAAGTTTATTTACCTATGACTTTCTGGAGGGTAGGACCCACCATTTTTGTCATATCCAATGAACCCCACTTTGAACTACTCATCAGTCTTTCCTCATAAACTTCTATGGCAAAAACAAAACACAAACAAAAAAAAATGGTATAGAGAGCTGGGATTCTCTTGTAGTTTTAAATTCAAACTCTAGCTGCAGCATTAAAATATGTATTCTTATCACATCCTGAATGACTCTGTTCATCCAGATTACTGGAAGCCCCTGGATCCACGTGCTCTGGGAAGCTTGATAGCGTGTCATTGATTATACGTTATCTCCGGGGGGAATTCACAGGTGTCCAAGATGCCCGTTTAGCTTGTCCCTTGTTTCTAGGGACCTCAAAATCTACAGTCACTCAGAGAATCAATGTCAGAAAACCAATGTCACA
Organism: Arctocebus calabarensis; assembly: GCA_963573935.1. Classification (NCBI taxonomy): domain Eukaryota; kingdom Metazoa; phylum Chordata; class Mammalia; order Primates; family Lorisidae; genus Arctocebus; species Arctocebus calabarensis. Next base: position 22,480 of record CAUYON010127053.1, on the reverse strand, counting down.
CTTAAGCTAAAGTTATCAGATAACTTTTAAGTGGAAAAACTAAGCAGAAGGGGATTTCTTTCCATATTCCTCCTGACTGCTGTGATGCAACTTTTCAGTTAAATTCTAGCAAATTTTCAGTAAGACTCTAAAACCTTTTTATGTCTTTTGAGTCACATACTATTGCATACTTTTATGTTTTTTTAAATGGTTTGTAAAATATTTCTACACAATAGTAGGAGTTAAAACAACATTTCAACATAATACATTTCTCTATGATACCCCTTGAAATTTGTCTGTTAAGTTGAGATTAACATCCTCCTATTCACTCCTGACTTTGCTAATTTGAATCTTCTCACATTTTTCTTGGTCATCCTAGGTAAATCTTTGTCAATTTTGTTGATATTTTTAAAGAACTAATATTTGATTTTCTCAATTTCTTTATTCTTTCTCCATTCTTTACTTAATTTCTCCTCTGACCCTGCTCTCTGTGCGCTTAGATTTAATTTCCTCTTCTTCCGGTGTCTCAAGGTGGAATGTTAAATCATTGATTTGAGATGTTCCTTCTTTTTTATATTAAATATTTACATCTGTACATTTTTGTCTTAAGTGCCGCTTTAGTTGCATACTGGAAATTTTGGTACTTTATATTTTTATTTTCACTCAGTCCAAAGTATTTGCTAAATTTTCTTTCTTTCTTTCTTTTTTTTTTTAATAGAGACAGTCTCACTTTATCACCCTCTGTAGAGTGCTGTGGCATCACACAGCTCACAGCAACCTCCAACTCCTGGGCTTAGGCAATTCTCTTGCCTCAGCCTCCCGAGTAGCTGGGACCACAGGCGCCTGCCACAATGCCCGGCTATTTCTCTGTTTTTTTTTTTTTTTTTTGAGGTTCGGCCGAGGCCGGGTTTGAACGCTCCACCCTCTGTATATGGGGCCAGCGCCTTACTGACTGAGCCACAGGCCAGACCAGCTAAATTTTCTTGTTTTTTCCTTTGCCTAATTTGTTTATTTAGGAGAGTTTACGACATCTAAGTATTTACAATTTTTTTGAAAAATTTTCTTCTACTGATTTCCAATTTTATTTCATTAGCATTGAAGAACATACTGTGTATGGTTTCAATGCTTGTAAACATATGAAGCCTTATGTTGGGGTCTGGCATATAGTGTAGCCTCAAGAACTTTCCATGTGCACCTGAACATGTATTCTGCTGTTTGGGGATGGAGTATTCAGTGGATACCTATTAGGTTGATTAGTTTTAGTTTGATTTTCTGAAAGTGGTATATTGAGGTCTCCAACTATGACTATTAGATCCTTTACCTGTCCTTTTAATTCCATTTCTCTTGGAGTGACCTGCTGCATTCTTCCTTTGCTGAATGGTCTTAGCACAACTTCACAAGATATTAAAGGACTTTTTTCAAAAAACAGTGCTGCTGGATTTGGGGTCCATGGGGGACTTCTCATGCTACCATGTCACGTCATTGTCCCCCTGATAGTAAACTTTAGTGACTGACTGTATCAAAACAAACGAGCAGGAACATCTGTCCTGTTTCTTTCTCCTCTTCCTTCTCACTAGAATCAATGGGAGAGAAAGAAAGAATAATACATTACTGATATTATTCATTATCATAATGAGTAACAGATTAAGTAATATTGCGAATTAGTGCAAGGTAGGAATTATGCTATGACTCCATGTGTCCCCAATTCCTGTTCCCGGGGACTCGTTTTATAACTTAGCATTCACAGTGATTGTTTATGGTCGATGCTAATCTCTCCAGTATCATTCTGAGGATCTTCAACATTCTATTTGAAAGTCATTTTCAGATTTCCCTCTGACTTCCATTTTCAGAGAGTTACTCCCCCATTTAATCTGTCGGTTTCCGTTTCCCCTGGTCAGCTTTCTACATGCTTGTTTTGCTTTAAAGACTATCTTCAATAGCTCTCATTTTTCTCAATTCAATGTCAATTTTCCCCACAAAGAATCAAGTCTTGTGATTGTCTTCCCAGTTTGGATTTCAGTGCATGTGTGTCCTGGGCTTCCGTCTGCTACTGACATTCTAGTCCAGGCTCCCGAGTGAGGGACCAGTGCCTGGGACCTGGTCGCAGTGAGCGTAGCTTCTCACACTGCTCAGGCAGCTCACAAGCAGCCACACTAGTGATTACAACTCTTTCCAGCCTTGATCTAAGGATGAGGAAACCCTTTCACTGCCTACTCTACCAGGGAGATGAATACAGCTGTGATTCATTCCAGAGACCCATACATCTGCCTCAGTTGAATTTCTGGCCAACATTGACTGGTCCTTGCTTCCACACTAGGGGCCAAAAACCCCAAAACTCCTGACCAACATTATTTTCCATGTGTGAAAGGTGTGTATCACTTTATTGCTGTTTTATATAGATGTAAATGCATATATACACACTAAAATACTTTATTAATAATCGCCATATATTTGAGGTATGATAGGAGCATACTTTCCATATAAATTTGTATGTCATCTTGACTAGAACTCTTGTAAGCATCTTATTTTTTAATGTTTATGAAAAAAACCTTTAAAATAAGTAGCAATAAAAAAGTACCCTCATATTAATCTGAAATTAAAAAAATAAAATAAGTAGTAGTCTACCCCTTTTAGAAGAGGATAAAATGAGTCTAAAACAGGTGATGTGAATTTTGGAGCTATAATGATGGTTTTTGCTAAAGTCATTATTCGAAGCTCAATAGGTTTTAATGAAATATCTGGGTTCTTTCCATTTCATAATGCTGGGGATATGTTAAAATAATCTTTCAAATTAGTATGTATTTTATTTAGAAAAAAATTTATATTTTAAAACATTTTCCTTAAATTATACATACAATAAATATTTCAATCTGATATTGTAAAAGATGGTTTTTCCTATGTAAGTAGAAAGTATGTCTTTTCAGATCTCATTTTTCATGAATTATTTCACTCAGAATTCATTTACTTTTATCAGGTAATATATGTAGCTGTCTCAGCTACAGTTGTCTACTTAACACCTTCTGAAGGAGACTAATAAAATTACATAATTGTCTATAGTCTAGAGAAGCTTAGCTTTTAAATGCTGCAGAAAAGAATTATATTGCAAAGAAAAGGGACCAATATTTATAACTTTCAAAGCCACAGAGGCAGTAATTTAAACAGCGTGAGTTTGTGCCTCACTGTATCTCTGCAATTTCATAATCCGCAGGGTTCTGGCATTAAACTCAAAGGGAGATGGTAAAGAATTTTAAAGCAGGACGACAGTGATTCCTTCAGTGAATCACCTTAAACTTGAACGGAGTCTCTCGTTTCCTCAAGATAGGAGGCATCAAGGAGGCACGGGGAGCCGATATCCTGTGCATTTAAAAATTCTGTCTGTGTGGTAAGGTGGCCAGGTGTGGGCTCACGCACAGGGTGCCAGGATTTAGGTGCATGGGACAGTGACAGTCAGCGGGGTCCTTCAGGGGAAAGCAATGCCAAGCACTGGCTTTGAGGCTGAGGGGCCATGATCCTCCTCCTAGCAGACTCTGCCAGTTCTTAGCTGTGGGCACAAGGTGAGTTAGTGGAACTGGCTGCCTGTCAGGTTCCTCCCTTGAGAAAGAAGTGAGCACCGTGCCCGGTGGTCGCCCAGAAGGCAGAGTCATTGCCGACCTAACAGGAGCGTCTCTTGTTGGTGCTCAGTAAACGGCAGCTGTGACCCCATGAGTATTGTCACCTAGAAGGAGATCTATCCTGCTGTACCTTTGCCTCCGTGTATTTTGTGGAAAAGGACAAGGCAAGCTTATTTGTCAAATGACAATATCAGAGATATGCTGCTGATTATTTGCATGACTCCTGTATTATATAAATGGGCGTAAAAAGAGAAATGCCATCTCGTTGTTGTGATTATAATTCTTAGACTCTTTCTGGGAGAGGAAAAATATATCAAATATATGAGACACACACACACAGGCACAGAAATACACAGGCACACACTCATTGATACACGTAGGTGCAGGCACACACGCACAGGCACACACTGATGAACGTGAGTTTAGCAGCTTCATGAAAAGGGCCATCCCAGTTGACAATCTAGTTGGCTACCAAGGGCCATTTCTGTATTTCTTTTGAGATGACAATTTGTATTTTTGGTTACTTCCAAATGAACTTTTTTATTCCTTGCTTCTGTAAGGGATGGAGTATTATTAGTTGCATAGATATATCACCAGACTGAATGACACTCGCTTTCAGTAAGTCAAAGTCAACAGCCAAAGGAAGTGGCGCATAATAACAAGAAGCGGCTCCAGCTAGAAGGTCTGGACCCAGTGGGGCAAAAAAAGGGGCCCCTGAACCAAGTACGCAGTCAGCCCGGACTCCTGCCCTCTGCGAAAGCCCTTCAGGACAGAAATGCTTTGCTGGACTTTTATTCTCCTGAAATTTGTGCTGCTTGCCCATTTCCATGCCAGGAATTCCTCTGTACAGATTTCAAGATCCTAGGAATCATGAAAGGCAACGATTAAACACGAATACGGTGGTTTTTTCCCTATGTCTGGTCTGAGCCCCCAAAAGTGCTCTTTAGTGTCTTGAAATCAAAACAAAAGAAAGGTGTTATGTGGGAAGCACGAGGTGTGTAGTGTTTTCTTTTCCAGATGTATAAAAATCAGCACTGTAGGTGCAGTATGTCTTTTTTTTATAAAAAAAAAAAAAAAAGGAAATTAATTTGGAAACTGAGTGGGGGAAAGTCAACACAAGCTACTTAGGCAGGAAGAATTTGGCCAGTACATAGGCTGTTTCTGCCTTCCCAGGGGCTGCTTTCTCAGTTTTTAGAGTGCAATGAACAAAAGGGTTTTAAATATCATCCAAACAGCACTCGCCGCACTGAACCCCCCCACAGCAGACAGCAGTTTTTGCACAAGTCCTTGTTGTCAATCAAACACTACCATGAAATTAGTCTGAGTAACAGCAGTTTTATGTACCCCATTTTCACAAGTCACCCCATTTTATGATTACATATCAAAGACATTCACAATGCCAACCGATCTGTCAGCATTTAAATGAGCCGTTTTCAAAAAAAAGTCAGACACAGCACAAACAGGACTAATCTCGACGCTTTATAAAGAATGCTCTGCCAGGAGCATAGTGGACCTGTGTCCTCCGGTGGGCTTGTGTTGTAACTCTCAGTGAAGCAAGATTAATTCCTTGACCCTACCTATGTAGGGAAGATTATACTCCCTTTAAAGAATATAAACTAGAAATATCTCCCAAACTCAAACTACCCCTTCTCTTTTTCAAGTGCCTATATCCAGAGCTTGCTAAGGCAGAACTGTAAAGGGTCAAATTTGGCATCCAGGACGTACTGGGTTTTGAAAGCAAAGGGCATAGTGCTTACCCCTAGGTTTCAATATCAGCCATATCATATACTAAATATATGACAAGGCAACTCATGTGAGCTGTAAGAGCCTCGATTTCCTTCTCTGCCAAATGGAAATGATTCCACCAGATCACAGAGTTGATATGGCTAGATCCTCTCTGATCTTCGTATGTATCTCTTAAAAACATTGTGGTATACAGTGGTCTCTGTTCTTGGCGTCAATGTTCTTTAGTTGAATTAGTCTTTTCTACTCGGATCATCACTTTCCACATTCTTAAATGTATTTCTTTCACCTTGTTAGCAAATTTTACAGTAGTTTCATCAAATCTGTGCAGAAAAGGAGGGGTGAACGCACACATGGAACTAAAATGCCCATGGGTCCATTGCTCCCAGGATGGAATACAGAGCTGGTGGCTCTCAGGGCTGTACATCCCCAGTGGGATACGCATTTCCATCAATCATTGAACCTAAGGCCTAAAGCTCTTCTGGTGAAACTTCAGGCAAAATTAGAAAATACGAAACCATAACGGCCATTTGGGTAGAGGGCGAAGCCAGGAGAGGCATTTGGTCATTTCCAGCCCCTCACCTCTGAATCTCACCATCTGGGGGGACGTTTGCTCCATCCGCAAGTCAGGCAGGCCCTGCCAATGCGCGATATTGAAACTACTGAGATTTCATCTGCCTGGTTGAATCAAAACCGAAAGGATCAGTTCAAACCAGATGGGCTGAGAAGCTGCAGCAGTTGCCTCTGAGGGTCTCTGTTTGATTTAAAGAGCCCTGTGCCACCAGGGCATGGGGTGGAAGGGGTCCTGAAAGGCCCTTCCAGCCCACCAGGCAGACCCAGAACTGGAGCTATTCCCTGTAAAGGCCCGTCAGTGCCCGAGGGCCAGCAGAGGGAGGGAACACAATCCTGGCGCTGGACATATATATGGCTCATTTCAGGGTAAGAGCAAGAGCTGGGAGATGTGGGGGCAACAAACCCCTGGTGACAGACAGGCTGGGTACATTCCAGGAGATGAGAGGCTCAGATATTGATGAGATTAAGCACGGATAAAAAGTTTATTGCCCAGAGACGGGATGGGGGGTCATGGCATTTGGAGGCTGACAGGGGATCTGGATGCTGGTGTGCGGGGCACCAGCAGGTGCATCCCAACAGCATGGGTGCCATGGCACTTGGGGCCATGAGCCTCAGCCCCATGCTGAACTGATGTACAGGGGTTACCAAGTGCAGGGTTCACTGCCTGGCTCCCTCCTTGAGTACTGGTGGGATGAGAGTGTGCCCGTGAACACCGTCCTGAAATTTGGGAGTCCAGATGGGAGGAATTAACAGTGGTGAGGGGATAATGCTGTGACATTTAGGGACAGGGTTAAAGCAGTGGGGCTGAGAGCCAGGAGCCAGCATAGGACCCTAGACTAAGATCAACAAGAAGGAAGAGGCCAGGAGGGCCATGTCTTGAGACAGCAGGCAGGTCCAGAGGGATATTTCCTATGGCTTCTGGGGAGCAGGCACTGTGGGAACAGAGGACACTGGCCTGTCCAGCACCAATACAGAGGCTACATGCCTGGAGCACAGCAGCAGAGAGAAGCTCTGTCACCTCTACTGGGTGGGGCTCAACCCAGGAGGATGAGACACCCAGTTCAAACAGGTTTGGGTAGCCTGACATGGAAAGTCTAAACATAGACATGGGGGGTCCGCTGGAGAGAGTGGCTCTGCCTGGGCCAGACGGAGTAAAACTGAGCCGCATTGGCTGTGTGTGTGCTGTGCAAGAAGCAGGTCACAGGGCACGAAAAAAGGCAGCCCGGGAGGCCACCACAGGGCTGGAGAGTGAGCAGAAGGCACAGAGGAGGAGTCAGGGCCACCTGAGGGGTGGGGGACAGTTGGATTCATCAGGTGGAAGCAGGAGAGGTCAGCCAATACAGAAGTGGAGGTGATTCGGAGAGGGGTGCTCTACCCAGGATGCAGAGTGGGGCATCAGCTCCAAAATGGGTTGCAATCCCCACAGATGGTTTTAGGAAATGAAACATGCTCATTAGGAAAATACAGAGAACACTTAAGGTATTTCATTTATTCATTTCTTTGTCACACATTCAAGTTCTCCACAATGTTGCAAGCCTGTGACCAGGACATTTTAATACAGGGAAACAAGAAACACGCTTTGAGAGAGGCTGAGAGACTTTCAAACAGACACAGCCAGGGAGGAGCTGGCCTGGAGCAACATGATGCGTCCTCAATAAACGTGCTGAATCTGACTCTTACTGCGGCATGATGAAAATTTACCATTAAATTGGCACTTTTCAGAAAATGCAAAACTGTCATTCTCTAAATTTCATGTTTTATGAAAGCATCGAGATAGAAATATTATTTCAAAATATAAGTCTAATTCGTGGAAAATAATAGCAAGTCGGAAAATATAAGTCCAATTCGTGGAAAATAATAGCAATAATATTTGTTGTCAGTATCCATAAACAATTTTTATAAAATGCATTCAGTTTTTGTTGCAGATACTTGTATATATTCATTATTATAATAAATTTCTAACTCTTTAATTTGTTTTAAGGAATATGTCTTCATAATCACTCTTAAAAAGGTAAGTTTTGGTCATTTTTTAAATTCTAATCTTCTACGTTTTTCTGGAGTATATCCTATTAATAGTATATAAATTTAGTAGATTTTTTAATCTAGTGAAATGTAGAAATCAGTGAAACCAGAGGGATAAAGGGCAGTGGAATGCATTTATGGTAAAACATGTTATCCAAATCAAGTATCTTGTTTCCTATAGTGAACCATACAAGTTTAAATAATCATAAATTTATTACCTGGTTTTAGAGATATCAGCTAAAATTACCCTTATTCATATGGTTAGATTTTCCCATATTAAGTCAGTCTCCTAATATTTACTATGTAGGGAATGTAGGATTTCACAGTGATGGTGTGTTATTCTGGTTATTGTCAAAAGCAAGTTTTCTAATATCTTTACTGTTCAAATAAGCTAGATCTTAGGTCCCCAAGGTCCCCAAAGCCCAGGCCACTTCAGACCAGTATTGCTCTGTGTGCTGTTAGGAGTGAGGCCACTCAGCAGGAAAGTGAACAGTGAGCTGGTGAGCAGCAAAGCTGTGTCTGTACTTACAGAGCTCCCCTGGCTCACACCACAAGCTGAGCTCCACCCACATCAGATGAGTAGTTCATTAGATTCTCCAAAGAGCGCAAAGCTTCCTGTAATCTGTGTGTGCATCCATCTAGCTCCAGCTGACTGAGTTGTATTAACTATTTCATTACATATTTCAATGTAGTAATAATAGAAGTAAAGTGTACAATAAATGTAATGTGCTTGAATCATCCCCACCTCCCCACCCCCACCCCCATTTGTGGAAAAATTGTTTTCTATGAAACCAGTCCCTGGTACCAAAAGTACTGGAGACCGCTGGGCTAGATGACACTAATGTATTATACAGAATGCATGTAGGTCATGTAATTGTACTCTCATCCCATGTCTGATAAGTTTTATATCACGAGACTCTCTTATGGCTTTGGAGAGCAACCTCAGGCCCCCTAGGTCCTGTTTGGGCCAACCGCATTAACTGGCCCTTCCACACCCACTTGCCCGGCCCCGGAACGCAGTGCCTATTAGGCAAGTGTTTATTTCTGAAGCTGCAGGCAATGTTTGCGAGAGAAAGTGAACCTGGAAGGGCATTTATTCCAAGCACCCAAACACTGGGTGATCAAGTTAGTAAGCACAAAACATCACAAAGGTCGAAAGTCAAAATAACAATATTTGTACCAAGTCAATGGTGCAATATGAGGCCAAAACTTTGATAAAGAGATTTCACAGTTCAGTGGCTTTGGAGCTGTGTGGGTTGGGGTCTGGGGGGTGTAGGCTGAAGCCAATTCCGCAAACTGAACCCAGCAACCGGAGAGCCCCGAGGCTGCGCTTGGTGCAGAAGATGGCACGTTTCTGCTTCTCCGGGGCTCATCTGAGCTCGCGGTGGCTTGCTTAACTCCTCTCTGTTTATACGTACTGAGACTCAATCTACCTTGTCTTATTTATTACTTGGAAAAAATTAGCCCCCATTTTGGCCATTACAGTTGCTTTTGACATCCTGGCACAGTTTCACACAACAGAGACTCTTCTTCGCGAAGAGGACGATCTGCAGAAGCGCCCTGTTGGGGTCCGTTCTTTGTCACTAACCAAGTCCCAGGGCTGCCCTTTCTGCAGCGCACTGGGACAGGAAGACTCTGAAATGTTCCTGGTAGGATGGGCAGCGCATGAGGATCCATGGGGACAACAAAGGGAGGGGCGTTTAGAGAGCTGTGACGGTGCTTTTCTGCACAACAAGCCGCTCTGTTTTCCTTTTCTCTCCCTGATGAGCACCTGCAGAGGATCACAGATTCGCTCAAATAACTTGAATTATTAGAAACAATCAATTGCTCCGTCTATGGTTTCTCTGATCTTCCTTTCAAGCCCCCACCTCATGAGTGGCAGGAAGAAACTATGCATTTTAAACTAAACCTGATGTAAATCTCAGCGAGCTTCATTGATAGGGCGTGTCCGTGGGTGCGCAGGTGCAGGTGCTGGCGCTGTTAGGCCCCTCCTTCTCCCAGGCTCCGCCCCAGGAGCGCGGCAGGGGCCCCGCCTAACTTCTTGCTGCGGCCTCGCTGCTGCCTTGGTCCCGGGTAGCAGAAAATGTTCCCTCTCTTCACCTCCGGTGTGATACTTGACCTTTCTGTTACTTCCTCTTAGCAGAGAGCAGACTCTAACCATGAGTGAAGATTTACTAAAGATCTCTGAAGGTCTATAAAGTCAGAAGTAAAAGGAGATAATTTGCATTTATTGCAAGGATCCACATTCTTCTCCAGGTTTCTTCCTTTCTGCCCTGTGTCACAGCTGGCATCACAGAGGTGCCACAGGGCAGCTCATCCTTGTCTCACCGACCAGGCATGACCGACTTCCTGTCCGCAGAAGTGGAGGGGAGGGATCGGCCTCCCGGCCCCTTCCTACATAAGTCTGGAAGACAGCCTGACCCTCGGCTCTATTTTCCGCCCAGGATAACTGGCACAGGAGCCTCTAAAAGAAAGTTATTCTCGTACCTGGAGTCTAGCCTGGCCCAGGGTGTGAGTCTGAGCCCCAGAAAGCACAGATACAGAAGGAAGCCCACACAGGAAAGGTCAGATGAAGGACAGTGGGAGAAGCAAGACGTGGAAAGCGCCACAGACCCTGATGCAGAGCTGGCCGCTGGGAGAGAAGGAAGGGCTGCATGGGAAGGCCTCCATGCTCATGGAGTGCTGAAAAAGTCTACCCGTCAGCAGAGGGTTCCCAAATGCAATTTGCCTGCCAGAGGCATTCTGCCCTTGCCGCACGTGATCAGTGGCCGGAAGCAGCTGGGCAGGGGAGTGGCCTCAGCACTCAGGTGCAGCTGTCCAAGGCCCTCAGTCAGCTGTGCTTTCTGCAGGAGCAGGCGGCCTGGGGCCCTGCAGGAGATCCCACAGCCCTGTGTGCATGGCTACCGTGCAATGCTGGTTAGGTAAAATTAGTGCATTTCCCAGAGTCGGAGTTATTCCCTCTGATACTGTCACATGTGGGCTCTCAGTAGCCAGTCTGGGTTTACCTTATTGAGAATATGTGCCAGTCAGGTTGAATGTGGTAACAGATAAACTCCACCATCTTCCATTGGCTTACCAAACTTAATGTTTATTTCTGGTTATGAAAACTTAACTTTGGTGCAGGTAGCTCCCGGATCAGCTGTCTGGTAGCTGGGGTTTCTCAGTCCAAGCTGCTGTCCTGTGATACTTGACCCTCAAGCCATGTCTCAGGGTTCCCATGACAGGAAACAACACAGGGAAGGACTCCAACTCTGAAGGACCCACGTCACTTACACTCCCATGCCCTTCCCCACACACATCAGACAGCTGGTGTGGACACTGGGGCAAGGGCCAGCTCTGCCCTCTGAGGGAGATGACAGCCGACCACAGTCAAGCCTCCGGAGTCTTCACCACTGAACTCTAAAAACTCCAAGGTGAGTTCACACCCAGGCTACCTTCACAGACCCTAAATAGGAGTCAGCAGGAAACCAGCCCTCCCTGGTATCATGGTTCTAGCTTTTCTAGAAAATATCTAGAAAGCATCAGTCCTGCTGGGAGGAGGAGGCCACTTGGGGCTATTCAGGGGGCAGCACGGCATAGAACCATCCACAATGGATGCTGCAAAAAACGACTATTGGGGATGCAAGGGGGACACGACTTCCATCCTAAACACTTACTGTCTATACAATAAGTGTGCCCTGCTTTTCATTTTGGGAAAGCTAATCGGTAATTATGGAGCCAAAATACTCAAAATATTCCTGGTAATAACGGGATGTGAAGTGGAGGAAAGTGCTCCCTGTTAGGAAAACCACCCATATGTTTCACATTTAAAAAATAACTAAATGCACCACTTTCCACTCCCTGAACCACATCCTCAGAGAAAGGGGGCAGAGAACTAATGGCGCCTGTTAATAGCCTGGGCTCTGATGTCCACACGGCATCCAAAGTCTCCTGCCCCACTCCCTGGTCAGCCCGCAGTGCTGTCCCATCTCTGCTTACCTCCCTCAGTCCACATCAGCGCCTTTTCCCCTACACCCCCAAGGCATCCCCCGAACTGCTTTACAAGCTGCTGTCAGGAATGTAGTACCTCGAGGCCGACTTCGACACCTCTCTTTCGTGTTTTATGCCTTTTCCAGGTTTACAGTCTTGACACAGCTGCAGAAAATTGGGGATGGGAGGGGGGCTGCTCTGCCTATCCGTGTCATTCTCTCAAAAATAGTGAAACGTTTATTAAAGCAATAAGTAACATTTTGAACATTTTGGCCTGCAGTAGGAGGCATATTCTGGTTTCTCTGCTGACTGTTTATCATAAACAAAACAGATGGCTGTTCCCTCGTTGGCTGGAGGGGAAGTGGCACCACGTGGCCTGCTTGGGTCTGACTCGGGCCAGGTGTGACACTGAAGCAGCCAGCCAGGTGCAGCCGAGCGCTCAGTCCCTGGCTCAGGACTGGCTGGGGCAGCTGTCCTCTCCATCCCTGGATGGTTGGCTCCCTTCACAAACATCTCTTGCTACCCAGAGGAGCAGCTACTCCACATTTCCAACTAAATGCAGGGAAAATCATAACCTCTGAAGACTTAAATGTTCTCATCCCAGAACCCTGACTGTAGAGTATCTAAAATACGTGTTTTGCACGTTTGCAGGATTCGGACATGACGAGGATTTAAGAGGCCCTGGGAGAAACCCTGGGAGGTGGAGGAGCTAGACACGGGCTACTGGAGGGAGAGGGCGATTCTGAGTTGGGCATGGAGTCTGCCCCTTGAATTTCTGACTCTGCCCGAGCCCTGCCTGAAGTTGCAGGTTGTGCACAAACCACACTGCTGCTTTCATGGGCCCTCCCTGCGACACAGTGCTGCGTGTCCGCAAGGGGAAGGGACATCAGGGGCAGCAGCTGTGGGTCCTTCAGAGGCAGTGAAAGGCACAGAGAGGCACTTCCCCCTCTCTGACCCTCACAGAAGAGCAAAGACTCCTGGAGGCGTCATGGTGACTAGTGTCAGTGCAGGGGTAACAACCCTGTGATACTCAGGGACCCCCCTGGTGACTTCAGGATGTACTAGGGAGGGGGCTGCGATGTAGGAAGTACAGAAGGACACGCCCTTCCTCACCTTCACTGCCTGATTCAGCAAACATGGACCGAGTGCCTGCACTAGCACGACACTGTCTACAGAGCAAGGGGCCACACACTCATGGCATCTGCGTCCATGGAGCTGTGACCAGGACGGGAGTACATGGAAATGAAGACAGGAACACGCACCCCCAGCTACTCATTAATTACTCTAGAGAGAAAGGAACACAATGTGAGTAGGGGAAATGGTAGTGGTGGCGTTCAGGGGTTGGGACTCCCAGTCAATTTTGGAGGATCAGAAAAGATTTCTGGAGATGTCATGCTTCAGTCTACCAGATCACTGGGTAGAAGTGTGCAGGGTTTCGAGAGAAGAGCTTCCCAGGGAGAGGAGAGAGTGGCAACGTTGTGGGGTCTGGAAAGATTTCTTTTCCTCTTCCTCTCTCTGCCGTCCTACCTCCCTCTGCTCCCCTTTTTCTCCCCTGGTGGGCTCTACCACAGACCTTTTAGTAGACTCTCTTCCCAACTGAATCTTCACACTGTGAAGCTGGAGAGAACGAGGCCATAGATGTGGGGTTAGTTTCCTCGGATGGCTGGGACACATCAAGTAATGCAAATGTCTTTTTAAAGTTCTGCAAATGTAAAATCAAGGTGCCAGGAGGACTGTATTCTCTCTGGAAGCTTTAAAAAAAAATCTTAAGTTATTTTAGGGAAAGTACACATCAGACAAAAGTCTATAGATAACATACCTGACATTTACATGATAACGATAAAATCAAAACCCACGAACCCATCATCAACCTTAAGAAATAGAAGATTGCACCAGAGAGGTGCCGGCCTTTCTGTGTGTGGCCCATGATTTCCTTTCCTCTTTGAAAATTCAAGGCCTGAAACAGCCACCCTCCAGGTAGTGTTAATCACTCCCTTATTTTCGGTAATATGTTATTACATGTAGATAACAAGACTATATATTCTTAATTTTCCAAAGCCTTGCTCCTTATGTGAATGGAAATATACTACAGGCATTGTCCTTTCCTTGACTGTTTTATACCAAATTTCATTTTCTCAATTCATCTGTATAAAAGTCATTGATTCATGGTCACTATGTATTATATTTTGTAATACAAATAGTCCACAATTTAATTATCTAGTCTATATTTGTCAGACATGGTGTGATTATTTTCCAGTTTTTTGTTATCTAAACTTACTACTTTTTTTTTTTTTTTTTTTTGTCTTGAGGATTCTTGTACACATCTTTATTCTCATGAGGTAAAGTTGCTCTGGCTTGTATAAGCAGAAGTGAGGTTTCTAGATCTTAGACATGCAAACCTTCAGCTTCACTGTATAACTGATTCTTGATCTCCTCTGCTTCCACCAACCTAACCTCATCACACCACGATGTCCCTGCCACCTTCAGGATCCTAACAGTAACACATTTTAGATTTTAATTAGCATTTTCCTCATTTCTAATGAGATTGAATACCTGTTTTAATACATCATTTGTGTCTACTTTTTGATGAAATGACCATATCATCTTTTGCACATTTTCTGATCAGTTTTATCTTTTCCTTACTGACTTGAACAAATTTTAAATACATATTTTTATAATAAATCTTTTCAGTTATACATAGCACAATCATTTTCTCCCAAGTTGTGGCTCATCGTTTTTACTCTCTTTATCATATGTTTTGATTTTAAAAACTTCTTAATTTTAATGTAGTAAAATATAAGGTTTATTCCTTTAATGGGTTAATATCTTAAAAATATTCTGAAATTTTCAACATTTTGTCTTCCGCATTGAAGGTTTTCACCCACCTGCAACTGGTTTGTATATATGGTATGAGGAAGGGATGTCATTTTATTTATTTTGCATATAAAGAATGAATCATTCCAGCAGCACTTGTTGAATACTTGATATTTGCCTCACTCTGTTATTGCCAGTTCTGTAAACTGTTATTGCTCTCTACGTAAGAGTCTTTTATCTTTGCTTTGTCTCTTAGTATTTATAGTAATTAATAAAACAATATTGCTTTGTAGTTATTCTCAACACTGAGAGATAAAAGTGAAACATCTCCTCTCTTGCAGTTCTTCATGTTTTAGGAAGACCCAAAATAGCAGTTTCCGTCACAGAGAATACTCTTGGTCATAGGAAATAATGGGAAGATCCTTAGTGTTGGAAAAACCCAGGTTCGAATTCTGGCTTTTCTGCTTACTAGATGAGTAATGTTGGGAAGTTGGATTAAATCTCTGAATTGAGTGTTTCCTCCATTGTAAAGTGAAGAATGGTGCCTACCTACCCAAGATTAGAAACACAACCCCCCAAAGCACTGCCTGCCATGTAGATGGAGTTCATGAAATAACAATTTTCTTTTGTTGCCTATATTAGACATAGTTTTTTTCTGCCCATAAAGACATGCCCTATTGTAATGTCATTATACAAAAAAACCCCAAACAAATAAGTAAATAAGTTCCATTGAGTCCATGCCATGGACTAAGCCAGGCTCCCTTTGCATGATTCCTACATAATCACTTTCTGGTTTTTATCTGTGGCCTCATTAATGTTATTTAAATGCTTTTTAAATAATGGTGGATTTGATCTAATAAGAAGAGTTTAGTTAATTAAATACTTGGAAATACTTTACTTTTCAGAAAAATAAGTCTTCTTGAAATTGCTTTATGTGTTTTATAGAAATGCAAAATTATTGCAGGTGAAAGTACCTTGAAAAGAATGAAGACATATTCCTGCTATGAATATTTCTGTCACAAAGCACCACTGGGAAGTATGCAACACATGCAAATTTGAGAATAGAGAGAATATTTACTACCAAGCTCTTGTTTATAAAAATAGAGGCAGTTGCTGTTATTCCAATTACCCTTGCAGATGGGGAGTGGGCTGCTGTAAGCCCATGGAGGGAGCCCATCCCAGACACGGGAATACAGTCATTCTCCACATTGCCTCTCCACTCCCACCATCTGCAGACTGTGGAAAGGGAACCAATATTCCTTACACTAGATTTTGTGCATTCAGAAGTGTGAGATGCTTTACATGTGTCATTTTATTTAATCTTCATAATAGCTACATGTCATTATTCCCATTTCAGAGATGATCTAACATAGGTTTTGAGAGGACGATTTGTCAAAGTTCCATTGTAAATGTATTAACTTCTCAGGGCTGCCGTTAGAAACTGCCGTGATCTTGGTGGAATAAAGTAACAGAAATTACTTCTCTCACAATTCTAGACTTGGAAAATACAGGATCAAGGTGTCAGAGGGGCCATGCTTATCTGGAGCCTGGAGAGAGGGCTGCTTTCTGCCCTCTTTCTAGCTCTGTGCTGCTGGGAATCCTGGCTGTTGTTGGGCTGTAGACATGTCGCTCTGATCTCTCCCCAATTAGCTCCTAGTGTTCATCCAGCCATCCACATTTCGCTCATCTTATGAGGACACAAGAGACCAGATTAGTGCCCACCCCAATCAAGTATGACCAAGTATTTTCAACATTTTGTCTTCCACATTAATCTTCCTTAACTTGATTAATTCGAATATATCGTCACAGGCTCTATCACCAAATAAAATCATATTCATGGGTAATGTGGGGAAACA
The DNA here is from genome assembly GCA_963573935.1 of Arctocebus calabarensis. Taxonomy (NCBI): domain Eukaryota; kingdom Metazoa; phylum Chordata; class Mammalia; order Primates; family Lorisidae; genus Arctocebus; species Arctocebus calabarensis. Next base: position 5,913 of record CAUYON010127053.1, on the reverse strand, counting down.
CAACCATATCAGTTAGTAAGTGGCATATTTTTCCTCTGTGTGGGTGCAGAGACATTTTGATTTTTTATATTATACTATAATCCGATGTGCATTTATTTTCCTGTTTCTTTGAGAAGCGGCAAGGAGAGAGGAAATAAACCTTTCCAAATAGCCACCCATTCTTGATATGATTAGTGTGAAAATTATCCAGGGCTAATTTTCACAGGTCCAAAAGTCCAAAATGATATTATTTTAATAGGAAAAATTGGATGTAACAGTAACATTTGATGCACAGACGTGTAGATTTATGTCAATAGCAAGCCTTGTAGAAGGTGAACAGCGTGATATAACTCTTTCCTCAAAGTCAGTGTGATATTAACATTAATAGGATGGCATAATACCATCCTAGAACTTAAGCAGCAATTGTCCCTCTCTGCCCTATACTGAGTAAGTCATATCAGAAGTAATAGGTTCATTTGGAGCATATATTATGCATAAATTAGACTCAGCTGCTATAATGAGTCAATGCAAGTAGATGTTATCTCAAACACAATAAAAGTTTATTTTCTAGCACATAACAAGTCAGAGGGTTTTGAAGGGAATGTTTGTGTGTCCTCAAAATGTCTATGTTGGAGCCCTAACTCCCCTTTTTGATGCTATTTGGAAGTAGAATTTTGGGGGGTTGATAGGTTTAGGTGAAGTAATAGGGCAGGGCCCCCATGAGGGGACTAGTGTCCTCCTTAAAAATATAATGATAAATTAGAAGAAGAGCCCAGAGTTTTCTTACCACTGTGTGAGGACAGACAGAGAAGGCCACTGTCTTTCAGAAGGGGGAGCCCTGACTGAGACCCGGACACTGCTGGACGTTGCTCCTGGACTTTCCAGCCACCAGAGCTGTGAGAACATAAATATCTGAGGTTCAACCAGCCAGTCGATGGGATTTTGTTACAGCAGTCCAAGCAAACTACAGCACAGAGGTGAGAAGATGAGGCAGAACTAGCAGGCACCTCTTCTCTGCACGGACGTGCAAAAATGGACCTTGGGTCTTTCTCTCAGGTTCTATTATTTCCAAGAACATTGACAAATTCTTCATGATCAGAGCAAGGACTTTTAATTATTCTCCAGGTTCTGTTCTTGCCTTACTCCGTCAAATAACATAGCTCTACACATTTCATCAGGACAGTAATGACCCAACTGTAGAGTCAAATGATTCCATTTACACCAAGGAAGTTTGGACGGGAATGATGTGTGCAACACCAAATTCCCCTCCTGCCAAAGAAGTTCCCTGCCCTTTCTCTGCTGGAGCACGGGCCTGGTGTTTGTGGGTCAACTTGGGCCATGCAGAGCAAGGCACTTAAAAAATATACCAAGTCAAATTAAGTGTGGTTGGGACAGCATGGTGTCATCTTACACAAAGAAGAGCAAAACAAAAACAAACAAACAAAAAATTTGACCACCACCCTGTACTCTCAGAGAGGAATGTTTATTTTCAAATTATTCTGAAGAAAGACACAGACTGGGTTCACACCTAATTCCCACCTCCTTTATGTCCTAATCTTACACTGTGCTCTGGGCAGTCTTTCCCCTTCCTCTTGACACTCTGACACAAGTAAGAAATCAGTGATCACTGCTAAATAGTGTGGGTTTTTCCCTGCTGTTGCAAAGTTACTTCAAAAATGAACACATAACTCACAATTCAGATACAACAATATGATTTATTGAAAAAAAGAAAAATAAGAAAAGAAAACTTCTTCCCTTTCTAAATATTTTTTAAAGTAATTCATTTTATGGAGGAAAAAAAATCAAAAAGACAGAGAAAACCAAATCTTAGTGGAGTACTTATAAATGCTACCCAGGAAGGAATATTTAGTTTACCTCCCTTCCCAGAATGAGGAGCTCTCCTGGAAAGACCTCACGCCCATTTTTTCCTCCAGGGCAGATTAGTTATTATATTATTTTGCCCATAATTGTTCTTCATATTTACAAAGACAGAAGAGTGTCCAGAATTATGACATGTGGATCTTCTAAATTCTTTCTTACCCCAGAGCCAGGAATTGTCACGTTCTCATCTCACGTGCTTCCAGGCGGCAGCCCACAGAGACTGGTGGGACGCTGCTCACAGACACATCAAAGTGACTCAGTTTGTCCATCTCAGATTCAGAAGTGAGAACATTGGCACCTAACCCCAGTGGAAACTCTGCCCAAACCATACTCCCTACCCCTCCCTCTAATACACCCCATGCAGGGGAGGTGCATGTGGTGCACCTCCAGAATGATAGTGGACAGAGATGCTGATTTTGCATCCTACACAACGCTATTTTCCTCCCAGAACACTCTCCTCTTAACCTCCCATCTCTCAAGTGCTGATGAGCTCCACCTTCTATCAGTGCTGCTAATTAAGTGGTGCCAAATGCAGCTTTGGGTTTTTTAATCAGGTAACAGTTTGAAGCCTGTGACCTTGGGAAGCTGGACCTGTTACTGAAGCACCTTCAGTCTTGATATCCTCCCAGCACAACGGGGATGATGTCCTCTTCCCAGAGCTGTGAGCAAAGGAGGTGAGATGCTTAGAGACCCCTGATATGGGGTCCATGTATGACAAATGTTAGCTTGTGTGTGCTCACACTCTCCTGGAGGGGAGGAAGGGTGGGAATTGGTAGCCTCTTGTTTTGGAAGGGGTTTTTGGAGATTTCAAACTTGAAGATATTACAGAATAACTTTTTTTTAAAATCATAACTGTGTACATTAGTGCAATCAAGGGGTACAATGTGGTGGTTTCATATACAAACAGAAATATTTTCATCAAACTGTTCAACATAGCCTTCATGGCATTTTCTTAGTTATTGTATGAAGACATTTGTATTTTGCATTTAATAAGTTTCACCTGTACCCTTCTAAGATGCACCATAGGTGTGACCCCACCAATTACCCTCGCTCCACCCAACTTCCCCCTCCCCTCCCTTTCCTTCCCCCTTTCTTCATGTTCTTGTGCTATAATTGGGTTATAGCCTTCATATGAAAGCTATAAATTAGCTTCATAGTAGGGGTGAGTACATTGGATACTTTTTCTTCCATTCTTGAGATACTTCGCTAAGAAGAATATATTCCAGCTCCATCCATGTAAATATACAGGAGGTAAAATCTCCATCTTTCTTTAAGGCTGCATAATATTCCATGGTATACATTTACCACAATTTATTAATCCATTCATGGGTCAACGGGCACTTGGGATTCTTCCATGACTTAGCAATTATGAATAGGGATGCAATAAACATTCTGGTACAGATGTTTTTGTTATAATGTGATTTTTGGTCTTCTAGGTATATACCTAGTAAAAGGATTATAGGATCAAATGGCAGGTCTAGTTTTAGATCTCTAAGTATTCTCCAAACATCCTTCCAAAAGGAACATATTAGTGTACATTCCCACCAACACTGTACAAGTGTTCCCTTTTCTCCACATCCACACCAGCATCTCTGTTTTGGAATTTTGTTATGTGGGCTAATATTATGGAGTTAGATGATATCTCAAAGTAGTTTTGATTTGCATTTCTCTGATGATTAAGGATGGAGAGCATTTTTTCATGTGTCTGTAGGCTGTGCACCTGTCTTCTTTAGAGAAGTTTCTCTTCAAGTCCTTTGCCCATCCTGAATTGGATCACTTATTCTTTTCTTGCTAATACATTTGAGTTTTCTGTGGAAAAACTTTGTCAGAGGAATAACCAACAAATATTTTCTCCCATTCTGAGGGCTGTCTGCTTGCTATACTTACTATGTTCTTGACTGTGCAGAAGCTTTTTAATTTGATCAAGTCCCAGTAATGTATTTTTGATACTGCTTCAATTGCCCAGGGGGTCTTCCTCATAAAATATTCGCCCAGACCAATTCTTTCAAGAGTTTTCCCTGCACTTTCTTCTAGTATTTTTATAGTTTCATGTCTTAAGTTTAAATCTTTAATCCAATGAGACTCTATCTTAGTTAATGGTGAAAAGTGTGGGTCCAGCTTCAGTCTTCTACAGGTAGCCAGACAGTTCACCCAGCACCATTTCTTAAATAGGGAGTCTTTTCACCACTGAATGTTTTTGATTGACTTGTCAAAGATCAAATAACAGTAAGTAGCTGGATTCATCTCTTGGTTTTCTATTCTGTTCCATGCATCTACCGCTCTGTTTTTGTGCCAGTACCATGTAGTTTTGATCATTATCAATTTATAGTACAGTCTTAGGTCTGGTAGCGTGATTCCACCTGCTTTGTTTTTATTACTGAGTAATGTTTTGGCTATTCAAGGTTTTTTCTGATTCCATCTAAAATGAAGTATTATTTTTATTGAGATCTTTAAAATATGACAATGGAGCTTTAATAGGAATTGCATTAAAATTATATATTGCTTTGGGTAGTATGGACATTTTAACAATGTTGATTCTTCCCAGCCCTAAACATGGTATATTTTTCCATTTGTTAACATCTTCAGCTATTTCTTTTCTTAAAGTTTCTTTTTCTTAAAGTATAGAGATCTTTCACGTCGTTCATTGGCCAAACTGCCAAATATTTCATCTTCTTTGGTACTACTGTGAAAGGAATATAGTCCTTGACTATTTTTTCAGCTTGGCCTGTTGCTATATATATAGGCTACAGATTTATGGGTGTTGATTTTCTAGCCTGAGACAATGCTGTATTTCTCGATCACTTCTAAAAGTTTTGTAGTAGAATCCCTGTTGTTTTCAAGATATACAATCATATCATCTGTGAGAAGTGAATGTTTGATCTGTTCTGACCCTATGTGGATACCCTTGATTGCCTTTTCTTCCCTATTGCAATGGCTAAAACTTACATTACGATGTTAAAGACTGACAGAGACAATGGGCAACCTTGCCTACTTCCTGATCTAAGTGGAAATGATTTCAATTTAACTCTATTCAATACGATATTGGCTGTGTGTTTGCTATAGATGGCCTCTATTAGCTTAAAAGATGTCCCTGGCTGTGGGTTTGCCATAGATGGCCTCTATTAATTTAAGAAATGTCCCTTCTATACCAATTTTCTTAAGTGTTCTAATCATGAAGGGATGCTGGATATTATCAAAAGTTTTTATGCATCAATTCAGAGAATCATATGGTCTTTATTTTTTAATTTGTTCATGTGCTGAATCACATTTATAGATTTACGTATATTGAACCAGCTTTGAGATCCTGGGATAAAGCCCATTTGGTCATGATGTATATTTTTTTGATGTGTTGTTGGATGCTGTTTGTTCGGATCTTATTGAATATTTTTGCATCAATATTCATTAGTGATATGGTCTATAATTTTCTTTTCTTGTTGGATCTTTCCCTGGTTTAGGGATCAAGGTGATGTTTGCTTCATAGAAAGTGTTGGGTAGTATTCCTTCTTTTTCTATATTTTGGAAGAGGTTTAGTAATGTAGGTACTAGTTCTTCTTTAAAGGTTTGGTAGAATTCTGACATGAAGCCATCTGGTCCTGGGCTTTTCTGTTTAGGGAGATTTTGTATAGTTGATGCTATTTCAGAACTTGATATAGGCCTGTTCAACATTTCTACTTCATTCTGGCTAATTCTTGGTAGGTGGCATGCTTCCAAGTATTGGTGAATTTCCTTCAGATTTTCATATTTCTGAGAGTAAAGTTTCTTATAATATTTGTTAAGGATTTTTTGAATTTCTGAGGGGTCTGTTGTTATTTCCTCTTTACCATTTCTAATTGATGAAATTAGAGATTTTACTCTTCTTTTCCTGATTAGGTTAGCCAAAGATTTATCTATTTTATTGACCTTTTCCAAAAACCAACTTTTTGATTTATTGATCTGTTGTATAATTCTTTTGTTTTCAATTTCATTTAATTCTGCTCTAATTCTGGTTATTTCTTTTCTTCTGCTGGGTTTGGGGTTGGAATATTCTTCCTTTTCCAGTTGCTTGATATGTCT
>CAUYON010127050.1:0-11465 GCA_963573935.1 Arctocebus calabarensis | reverse complement strand
TAAGCCCAACAGTTTCAGCTTGCTGTGAGCTGTGACATCACAGCCTCTACCAAGGGTGACAGTATGAGACTCTGTCTCAAAAAAAAAAAAAAAGGATAAGGCTCGGCGCCTGTGGCTCAAGTGGCTAAGGCGCCAGCCACGGACACCTGAGCTGGCGGGTTCGAATCCAGCCCAGGTCCACCAACAACAATGACAGTGGCAACCAAAAAATGGCCCGGCGTTGTGGCGGGTCCCTGTAGTCCCAGCTACTTGGGAGGCGGAGGCAGGAGACTTGCTTGAGCCCAGGAGCTGGAGGTTGCAGTGAGCTGTAATGCCACAGCACTCTAACCAGGGAGACAGCTTGAGGCTCTGTCTCAAAAAAAAAAAGAAAAAGAAATGATAAGGGGGGGGCTGGATGGCACCTGTGCCTCAAGGAGTAGGGTGCCCCATATACTGGCGGTGGCGGGTTCAATTCTGGCCCTGGGCAAAAACTGCAAAAAAAGAAAAAGAAAGAAATTACAGGGCGGCGCATGTGGCTCATTAAGTAGGGCACCGGCCCCATATACCGAAGGTGGCGGGATCAAACCCGGCCTCGGCTGAACTGCAAAATAGAAAAATAGCCGGTCATTGTGGCGGGCGCCTCTAGTCCCAGCTACTCAGGAGGCTGAGGCAAGAGAATCGCCCAAGCCCTTGAGTTGGAGGTTGCTGTGAGCTGTGTGAGGCCACGGCACTCTACTGAGGGTGATAAAGTGAGACTCTGCCTCTGCAAAAAAAAAAGCAATTACAAGGGAGGGGAGAATGAACAGATGGAGAAAATGAATAGTTATTTTACAAATACTATACAGTGAACCACAGTATTGTGATCACTCCGTGGATTCTGATGGAAACGAACCAAACAAAATTGTAACATTTATTAGAAAATTTAACGCTTAGTGAACAGTTTGTGGGGTGAAAAGCTTTTTAAAAGAAAATTTACTAAATTTACTGTGGTGTCTCAGTAATTCTCAATGCCTTTAATTCTAGCACTCTGGGGACGGAGGCAGGTGTATTGCTTGAGCCCAGGAGTTTGAGACCAGCCTGAGCAAGAGTGAGACCCTGTTTCTACTAAATATAGAAAAACTATCTAGCCATAGTGGCACAGGTCTGTAGTCCCAGATAATTGGGGTGCTGAGGCAAGAGGATCACTCAAGCCCTACAGTTTGAGGTTGCTGTGAGCTATGATGCTACAGCACCCTACAGGGGGATAGAATGAGACGCTGTCTGAACAAACACACAAAGAAAAAAATATACCATGTTCTACCAATTTGTGGTATAAGGCATAGCGGCTCACGTTTGTAATCCTACTGATTTGGCAGGTTGAGGTGGGAGGGTTGTATGAAGCCAGGAGTTTGAGATCAGCTGTGCAACATAGTAAGACCCTGTCTCTAAAAAATTTTCAAAATTAGCCTGGTATGGTGCCAACATGCCTGTAGTCCTGGCTACTTGGGAGGCTGAAGTGGGAGTGTTAGAATTTTCACCCATCAAAGAATGAATTCAGTGACTACGAGTAAGTGAAAGAATAGATTTTATGGTAGATACGAGGAAAGGAAAGAAGAAAGCGCTGGGTGGGGCAGAGGGGGTCCCAAGGGGGTTGTTGCTTTTGGCTCTTTGTCTAGGGGTTTATATAGTTTTCTGTATTTCTCTTTTCCCTGATTGGCTCTTTCTATATGCAAAGTAAGGGTTGTATGTTATACCGATCACTGTACATGGTCCAGGAATACACGACACAGGAATGTATAGTTTCCAGTTGACCCTTCACCCATTTCTATGGTGTCATAAAGTTTATGGCACAAGGACTGGGGCATGTTGACTGCTGTGCCAGTTGTGAGGCTGTGGCCCTTCTGAGGCCATTTTCCAGTCCCTCCTGCTCGCCTGCCCTCCTTCAGGAGGATTGCTGGGGCCTAGGAATTGGAGGCTGCAGTCAGCTGTGATCTTGTCACTGCAGTTCAGCCTGGGGGACAGAGCAACATCCTATTTTCAATTTTTTTTTTTTTTTTTAGTAAAATACAAACACACAACATAAATTTTACCATCTTAACCATGTTTAAGAACAGAGTTCAGGTGGTGCCCGTAGCTCAATATGTAGGGCGCTGGCCACATACACTGAGGCTGGTGGGTTCAAATCTGGCCTGGGCCAGCTAAAACAACAATGGCAAATGCAACAACAACAAATACAAAAAATAGCAGGGTGTTGTGGTGGGCGCCTGCAGCTACTTGTGAAGCTGAGGCAAGAGAATCACTTGAGCCCAAGAGTTTCAGGTTGTTGTGAGCTGTGACACCATAGCACTCTACCCAGGGCAACAGCTTGAGACTCTGTCTCAAAACAAACAAACAAACAACATCAACAACAACAAAAAACAGCGTTCAGTTGCTGTGCAACCATCACCACCATCTAACAATTGAGTACTTTTGGCTCGGTTGGTGCCTGTGGCTCAACCGGTTAAGGCGCCAGCCACGTACACTTGAGCTGGCGAGTTCGAATCCAGCCCGGGCCCACAAAACAACAATGACGGCTGCAACCAAAAAATGGCCAGGTGTTGTGGCGGGCGCCTATAGTCCCAGCTACTTGGGAGGTGGAGGCAGGAGACTCACTTGAGCCCAGGAATTGGAGGTTGCTGCGAGCTGTGATGCCACCACACTTTATCCAGGGTGACAGCTTGAGGCTCTGTCTCAAAAAAAAAAAAAAAATGGGTGACACCTGTGGCTCAGTGAGTAGGGCTCCTGCCTCATATCCCAGAGGTGGTGGGTTCAAACACAGCCCTGGCCAAAAACTGCAAAAATAAATAAATAAAAACAATAGAGCACTTTTCGTCTTGCAGAAGTAAAGGTCTGTACCCATTAAACACTAATTCCCCATCCTTCCTCCTTCCAGCTCCTAAGAGAGATCTTATCTTTTAGAGACACACATCAGAATATTTATGGATAAAATGATAAGAAGTCTGGGAATTGCTTCAAGATATTATGATTATGAGGGAGTGCGGGTGGGTACAGCCGAAATAAGATGGGGCATAAGTTATTTATTATTGCAGCTAGGTGATAGGTTCATGGGGAGATCATTATAATATTATATCTATTTTGGTATGTATTTGACTCCTAATGAATTGTTGGAAAGCAAACAGACACACACATTCCAGAAGGGCTTGAGTTTATCATTTAACACTCTCCCCACCTCTTGTTTTCTTTTCATTTTACAATAAGGACATTTGTGGTCCAGGAGGGCAATGGTGTGTGTCCTCTCCTGAACCAGCACTAGAGCTCGTGCAGAACTGTTTACATGGGCACTGTGGGTCCAGTGACACACTGCTAAGGTTGCATATAAATCAGGTATCCCTTAGCCACTCTTGTTGATGGATTTATCTGGCTGTGCTGCTTAGAATTGGGGTAGGTGTTCAGAATCCAGACACACAAAGTCAGAGGATTTGTCCTTGTGCTTGTTCCTTGCCTGCGTGGATTTATTCAGCATTATCCAGCCTGCTTCAGGTCTGAGAGGGGCCCACAGTGAGTGAAGCCAGGCAACCCTGCCAGGGCACCCCATCTTGGGCTTGTCAACTGTCAGGGGGACTCTGGTGTGGGGGAGAGTGAATGGGCAGAGCTGGCAAAACCCAACTTCATTGTATTAAACTCGTCCTCCTGGGGAACAGAAAGTAAATTGCTTCCCTTTAGGAGTTGAATTAACTCTTTCAGGCCAATAGAATTAGTTCAGTAATGACTTTCCCATTGCCTTAGGATTTCCCCCTATGGTATTTTTAATGAGCGCGTCTACCCCTTGCTACCAATGCCACAATTCAACTGAATTGACTGGCAAACTCAGCCAACAACAGGTCTGACTAAATTTTTTTTTTCTCGGAATAGACCAGGTGTTCTTGTAAAGGGATCAATTGACTGCTTGTTTCAGAACTGGGAAGGCGCAACCTCATTAGAGGCTGCCAGTAGATGAACCCTCTAATCCTTATTCATTTTCAGAGCAAGGATTGCAGCGTCTTGCACCCAGCCCATCAGCTAGCCTTTGTGTTGCTATCAAGTCTTAGTTCCTTGTTTCCAATTTGCTACATAATTTCTCTTCTGGCTTGTAGTTTCAGAGAAAAGGAGTAACAGTAAGCAAGTTTTAACTGACAGGTTTTGAAACCTGAAAGTTAAACATCTAGACAGGTTAGCAGTTGCGTTTAAAAAGCTTTAAAGAAGATCGCAGTTGAATTGATTTCCAACTTTGCAGGCAGCAGTGTTTATAATTGAACAGCTCTGAAATTCCAAGGAAAGGTCTACATTTATTTGCTAAATATCTCCTCTCCCCCCTTAGCACAGAAGGTTGGAAAAACAGGGGGGAAAAAGGATTAGCATTTTTTAATTAAAAGTGATCTTGGGAGGTTTAAAGGACTTCCCCCTAATTTGTTTTAAGCAGGAAAGTAGTGATCTTGCCTACAACTGGCCTTTTAAAGCAAAGCTGCCTAAGACAAGAGAATTGATGCCTGAAGTAGGTTAGTAAATGGCTCCCATTTGAGAGATAAATTTACTCTGAGACCATTGGAGTGTCGTTTAGTACCTTGGAAGAGATAATTAAGCCAAATATTAGCTTGGTGTCTGGAAAGGGTTAACTCATCTCTCAAGGCCATGCAGTTTATTTCTAGAGAGCACTTTATCCACCTGCCCCCATCCCAGGACCGAGCCCTTTGTCCCCAGCTCAGAGGAGCTGTACAGCTGGACTCAAAACACCCTGGACTTCCCAAAGAATTAAGTGCCTTCAGCAATAGGTTCTGTTCTGCACAATTCCCCCAAGGAGCCCACAGTCTGTTGGATGTTAGCGCACACATTTGTCATTTGTGCCGCTGCTGTGTGCTGGTTAGCTCTTAATAAAGCCATACATTCACAAAGGCAGGAAAGCACTGCTCCCCGGCTTGCGGGCTTTGGAATAAGGGACATTCAGGTTCCAGTCCTGACCCTCACCCTACTAGGGGGGTGACCTTGGGCATGTGACTTAGCAACTCTAAAGGTTAGTTTCTTTCTCTACAAAATGAGGATGATAAGGCTTCATACCTCCCAGGAAGGCATGCCATCTGTACAGGAAGGTTCTGTGAGTGCTTATTGCCCAAAGTCTTATGTAGATACCTGCTCAGGGCCGTGGTGGAGTCAGTTCTCAATGGATGTTACTTAGTACTGTTGTTACTATTATTGCTACAGTCCCAGGTCTTCCGCTCTTTGGGGCCTTGCCTTCCTCTCTGGGGGTAACCTCTCCTTGAAATCGTCCCTGTCTTCTTTGTGAAGGGGCTTCCCTAGTCTAGAAACCCCAGTGACTCCCTGTTGTGTTTGCATCACAGCTTGTAGGAGCTACTGTTCTGGCCCTCACCACGCCGTATTATAACTGCTTATTTACTCCACCTTGACAGTTGGTGTAGGAATTAAAATAAGGTATGTGGGACACTCGGTCCTGGGATGCGGGGAGGTGGCCGAGGTGAATAAAGTGCTCTCTATTTCTCTCTAGAAATGAACTGCATGCCTGGCACTGAGGAGGTGATCTTTACTTATTAAGGGTCTGGTTCAGGAGGCATGATTTTATCTCACAAATCCTGTAGGGCATTGCCTCACGGAACCCTTACAGCAATCGTAGGAAGTGGTAACTATTATTTTCCATCATGAGGGAGGAGAGGAGCACTTGGAGGGATCAAATCAGTTGCCCAACGCCAATCAGAGGTAAGCAGGAGAGCTAGGATTTGAAACCCAGTGTGTGGGAGTTGGGATGAGATTTTATTGATCATTGCATCTCTAGCACCTACACCTAGCGCAGCTCCTAACACCTGGCAAATGCTCCATTAATTTTGAACGGATGCTTTAGGATCAGCTGTCCTTCTTCATCGTGCCAAGATAGAGAAGACCCTGGTGAGTCTCAGTTGTGTCCTTTCTGCTACTCATTTGTCTATTTGTTCTCATATCCGATCTTTGCTCTTCCTCTGATCTGATCTGGGAAGGGGCTGATCTGCAAGCTGCATTTCCTAGGCGCTCTTGCTAACTGGTTTCCAGCTAGTTCTCATCACCAGGAGTCTGCCCAGTAGGAGCTGCAACCACAGAAGTGATGCAGCCACGGAAGTGATGCAGCCATAGGCAAAGATGCCTCCTGAAACAGAGAGGCAGGGGAGAAATACTCTGACTTCTTCCTTCCTCCTGCATGCCTCCCTCATTCCCCACCCCACATTGAATGAACATAGCCAGATCCCAGTTGGCAAGGGGGCCTGAGACATGAAGTTTGCTCTGGACAGTCCCTGTATGCAAATCAAAGAAGCAATAAATGAATGTGAAAAGCAATTAGGCAAACTATCCTTTCTCTCTAGGTCACAGTTTTTTTCTTTTTTTGAGACAGAGCCTCAAGCTGTCACCCTGGATAGAGTGCAGTGGTATCACAGCTCACAGCAATCTCCAATTCCTGGGCTCCAAGCAAGTCTCCTGCCTCTGCCTCCCAAGTAGCTGGGACTGCAGGCTCCCACCACAACGCCCGGCCATTTTTTGGTTGCAGCTGTCATTGTTGTTTGGTGGGCCCGGGCTGGATTCAAACCCGCCAGCTCAGGTGTACGTGGCTGGCGCCTTTGCCCGTTGAGCCACAGGCGCCGAGCCTAGGTCACAGTTTTTTCCAACCAGAAGCTTTGTCAGATACAAAAGCCCTGAATTGGGAAAGGCTACCTGGAAAACAGATGGCAGGAGGTGGTGGTGGTGGGAATGGAAGTCTGTCTTTTGGTATTCTCTCTGTTATTGACAGTTGACTGGAGTTTGTGGAGCAAAGCCAAAGTATGTCTTAAAGCAGAAGCTATATGTGTATGTGGTTTTTTGGTATTTGGTTTTTGGTTTTCTTTGAGACAGAGGCTTGCTTTGTTGTCTCGGCTAGAGTGCCATGGCCTCAGCCTAGCTCACAGCAACCTCAACCTCCTGAGTTCAAGTGATCCTCCTGCCTCAGACTCCCAAGTAGTTGGTACTTTAGGTACACAACATGATGACTGGCTAGTTTTTTGTTTTGTCTATTTTTAGTAGAGATGGGGGTCTCTTTCTTGCTCAGGGCTGGTCTCAAACTCCTGACCTCAAGCTATCCTCCCATCTTGGGTTCCAGAGTGCTAGGATTATAGAGTGAGCTATTGTGCCTGGCCTGATATGTTTTTCTTGTTTGTTTGTTTGTTTTGCAGTTTTGGGCTGGGGCTGGGTTTGAATCCGCCACCTCGGCGTATGGGGCCGGTGCCCTACTCCTTTGAGTCACATGTGCCGCCTGTGTTTTTGTTTTGAGACTGAGTCTCACTCTATTACTCCAGGCCAAAGTACCTTGGCATCAGCCTAGCTCACAGCAACCTCAAACTCCAAGGCTCAAGCAATCCTCCCACCTCGGCCTTCTGAGTAGTTGGGACTATAGGTGCTTGCCACAATGCCTGGATAATTTTTCTGTTCTTTAGAAGAGATGGGGATTCACTCTTGCTCAGACTAATCTCGAATTGCTGAGCTCAAGTGATCTTCTCACCTTGGCCTCCCAGAGTGCTAAGATTACAGGTGTGAGCCACCATGTCCCCTGATATGTATTTTTAACACATTTTGTTTTATGAACATGCTCTTTACCCTGTGGAAAATGGCACTTATCCTAAAGATGTTGAATTCACTTAAGTCTCCCGCTGGAGTGGCCACGGGAACACTGTTCATGAATTTGTGGCACAATGAGACTCATCAATAGCTTGCCTAATAAATATAGATTAAAAGGATATCCAATATCTGCCTTAAACCCACAAAGGTGTATAAATTTTCAGCAAGAGATCAAGACTCTAATGAAGGCAGCAGGAGACGGCTTTAAAGACAATTCCCTGTTGCAACTTGATGATGAAAATCAGTCTTAACTGTGCATTTAATTTCTTTGGTGGGTTCAAAGCAGATCCCTAAAGTTTTATTCGATGGAGATTAATCATGATAGTCTTTGGAGCCTATAATGCTTGTAATATTGGAGCTAGTAAAAGATATTTGTGTGAAAATGTTTTGCCTTTTTACAGTGAAGTGTTAATATAGAAAAAAAACCTTCAAAAATTCTGTCTTTGAAGATACTAATTTGGGAAATGATATGGGATTCATAAATATATAGCATTTATTTGTAAAAAAACATCTTCCTAACTTCTCACAAAATCCTTATTTCTTAAGCGAAGTTCTATACATTGACCAGGGAAAGAAACTTTTTGGTTTTGAGACAGAGCCTCAAGCTATCACCTTGGGTAGAGTGCTGTGGTGTCACAGCTCACAGCAACCTTCAACTCCTGGGCTTAAGCAATTCTCTTGCCTCAGTTTCCCAAGTAGCTGGGACTACAGGTGTCTGCCGCAATGCCCAGCTATTTTTTGGTTGTAGTTGTCATTGTTGTTTGGCAGGCCCAGGCTGGATTTCAAACACACCAGCTCTGGTGTATGTGGCTGGTGCCTTAGCCGCTTGAGCCACAGGCGCTGAGCTGAAAGAAACTTTTTTATATGAAAAGGAAACAGAGCAAAGAGGAACAGCAGCAAAACTCTTCTGTTGAGGTGGTAGAGACCTATTTAATATAGGACAACATTTTAGAGGCCCAAGGCAGCTCTGTAAAACTTGTGTGCTCTTCCCTTTCTCTTTTCCTCATTAATTTCTCTTTTTGGCCTCTTCCATGCCTTTCAGGAGCGGCTTAAATTGTCAAATACAACGTACTTTATGAATGTTTCCCCCGATCCTACATACCTGCACCCCAATCCCACCCCTTGTATTCCTGCTTCCCCTTTAATTCTCCCCAGCTCTAAACCACAAGTTCTCACACTTTGCTGTACATGAGGATCAAATGAGAATTTGGGTTAGAAATTCATATTCCTGAGCCCAGGGAACTAGGAAACTGATCCAGGGAATCTGTGTTGACTTCCAGGAGTCTTGAGTTTTGCCAAAAACCCTAAATATTTCTGTTGCAGGTGTCGAGATACACTCTGTTAGGTTAAGGAAGAAGACGTGACCTTTCACCAAGGTATTTTCATTTTATTGTGGGAGGAACGAATCTTTAATTGTAGAATTACGGGCACCCGTAATCCTTGTGGCTAGAGAGTTTCTTCTGGGGAGCTTAGCTTCCTGACAAATCCTTTTGTCAGGCCTGCAGTTCTCTTGCTTAGATTTTGGCCCCCTCTTTACCCTACTAATTAACAGCAGCAATGTGGGTGGGGCCGTTGGGTATTATCAGTCTGATTTAGAATTCAAGGACTTGAAGAGCTGATGATTCTCATTCTTTGGTAGACTACTTTTCAGCTTTGTGAATTAGGTTTTGAAAATTTAACACTAGCAGAAAAGTAATTAAAATCTGTACTCAGCTTGCTTGACATTTAAGAAGTTGCTTCTGTTACATGATTGAAAGGAACAGACTTGGTTTGCAAAAATGGCTCCCCTTGGGGGTGAACGTGGACATACACGAAACTCTACATTTACAAATGATAGCCTTTGGACCCTGGAAAACTATTAGGCTTCAAAAGTCTAATGATTACAATGCACATACTTCTAGATCAATATTACCTTAAACTGGAATTACTGAACATTTTGATGGGAATTGAGACAAGAAAGAATGAAAGCATAGAAGTAAGGAGAGCTTGTTATTTTATTTGTTTGGTAATTAGTTAATTTATTTTTGAGACAGAGTATCACTTCGTTGCCCTGGGTAGATGCGGTGGAATCATAGCTCACAGCAACCTCAAACTCTTGGGCTCAAGTGATCTTTTTGCCTCAGCCTCCCAAGTAGCTGGGACTACAGGTGCCCACCACAATGCCTGGCTGGGTTTTCTATTTTTTTACTAGCTGCTTAGGCTCTTGCTTAGGCTGGTCTTGAAATCCTGAGCTCAGGCAATCTACCCACCTCAGCCTCCCAGAGTGACGGGATTAGAGGCATGAGCCATTGCACCCAGCCCAGAGTTTGTTATTTACTCTAACTAAACAGGTATACTGTAAGCAAAGAGGACCATTTAAGTTGAATTAAATAAAAGGCAGAAATGGCTCTTTGGATGAATTCCAGACAAACTCTGAAGTAATTCTCACAACATTGCAAATCAACTCTTCAAAATCAGGATGGGCATAGTGGTTCACACATGTAATAGTAGCATATTGGCAGGCTGAGGCAGGTGGATTGCCTGAGCTCAGCAGTTCAAGACCAACTTGTTCAAGAGGGAGAGCCCACCTCTTAAAAATAGCCATGGCAGGGCAGTGTCCGTGGCTCAAAGGAGTAGGGCGCCAGCCCCATATGCCAGAGGTGGTGGGTTCAAACCCAGCCTCGGCCAAAAACTGCAAAAAAAGAAATAAATAAGAAAGGCCCTTCTAAGCATATTAATAAATATCAAAATCATATTTCTAAAAAAAAAATAGCATGGCAGGCACCTGTAATTCCAGCTATTTGGGATATTGAGGCAAGAGGATCTCTTTTTTCTTTTTGAGACAGAGTATCGTTATGTCACCCTGGATAGAGTGCCGTAGTATCACAGCTCACAGCAAACTCAAACTCTTGGGCTTAAGCAATTCTCCTGCCTCAGCCTCCTGAGTAGCTGGGACTATAGGCACCTGCCACAACACTCGGCTATTTTTTGTTTCATTTGTCATTCTTGTTTGGCTGGCTTCAGCTGGGTTCAAACCTGCCACCCTCGGTGTTGTGGCTGGCACCGTAGCCACTGTGCTATAGGTGCTGAGGTTTTATTTATTGATTTTTTTGAGACAGAGTCTCACTATGTCACCCGTGGTAGAGTGCCATGTTGTCACAGCTCACAGCAACCTCAAATGCTTGGGCTTAAGCGATTCTCTTGCCTCAGCCTTCCAAGTAGCTGGGACTATAGGCGCCTGCCACAATGCCTGGCTATTTTTTTTGTTGTAGTTGTCATCGTTGTTTGGCAGGCTCAGGCTGGATTCAAACTCATCAGCTCCAGTGTATGTGGCTGGCGCCCTAGCCGCTGAGCTACTGGCAATGAGCTGCAAGAGGATCTCTTGAGCCCACGAGTTTGAGGTTGCTGTAAGCTATGATGCCATGGCACTCTACCAAAGGCAACAGCTTGAGACTCTGGCTCAAAAACAAAAAACAAAAAAATACCACCAAAACAAAATACCTCTTCAAAGTCAGAATACATCTGATTTTGTAGAATCCGCAGAAATGTATTTTTATTCTGTATGTTTTCTGACATCAATATACAATAACATAATAGCATGCTTATTTTTGTGTAATATAATACATATTGAAATCAATTAAAAATGTCACTTTAAAATATTAGGCTCGGCGCCTGTGGCTCAAGCAGCTAAGGTGTCAGCCATGTACACCTGAGCTGGCGGGTTCGAATCCAGCCCAGGCCTGCCAAACAACAATGATGGCTGCAACCAAAAAATAGCCGGGTGTTGTGGCGGGTGCCATAGTCCCAGCTATTTGGGAGGCAGAGGCAGGAAAATCGCTTGAGCCCAGGAGTTGGAGGTTGCTGTG